>MNPL01007683.1:4667-20480 GCA_002081605.1 Tropilaelaps mercedesae | reverse complement strand
CACATTACACACCACACTACACGGCACACACACACACACACACACACACACGATGCGTTATCTGAAACGTACGGCGACGCAATTTTTTTTGCTGGAAGGCCATTTTCTACGCCAGATGGTAATGTTACGACCCTCCGCGTTCTACCTAGTAGACCGTAGAGTCCAGCCATTCTCTCCTGCCGCTATCTGTCTACGCAGCTCAACTCTCATTAGTGTATTTATATATATATTTTTCTGTTTTTTCTTCTTTATCTAAATATGTTTCCCTCGCCAGGTAAGGCCGTTCAGAGGAAGACGTCTGCATGCCCTAAACAAAGCGTACATTTCCCGAGCAATAAAAGTCCTCCAATTGCGATGAAGCATCTCATCGATCCACGTAGCTATCGCTGTCGAGGTAACCACGTAGACGTAGGCTTCCCGTGAAGTTGAGTAGCGTATCGGAGTCTTGGTTAGCCATCGGGAAGCGCATCGGGACGCGAAGAAGAGCGACGCTGAGCCGTTTTCGACCAGCCGGACGACCGAAGGGTCTGATTCTTGGATAGAGGCCTACCAAATAGCCGAGCACTTCTTCCACTGTGGTCTGCTTATCCGGGAGCGCCATTAGGCCGTATAGTCATTCCATGTCTTTCGTTCGACCTCTCTCGACGTTGTGAACGACGGCAAGAAATTCCAACGACGGCCGAATCGTTTCGTGGGGCTTCTACGATAGCTACGTCGAACGCGCGAATTAGCTTGGCCATTGTCCGTCGTCTTCACTTTTTATTCAGCCAAAGTGTGTCTGAATGGGTGCCTTCGGAATTTCGGAACGACGTTCTTCATTGCTAACACCGCGACGGTGATTGAGGAGACTAACTAAGCAGAACAGCCGACCGGTCTCGTCGCGGGCTCGAATTGAGCGCGATTTTTATACGCGTCACTTCGTATCAGACGCGGGAGGCATGGTCGAAGCATGGGCGCCTGACGCGAAGACGCAGACGCGTTGCCAAAGGAGCGTGTGGAGATGGACGTTTCTCAAACCTGACATTTCTCCAAGAACTCGTTCGTGCGAACTAACATGGCCAATACTCGTGACTTCGACTGGTTACACAGATACCTGGCCAAGATGGCAACTTCGCCTTCTACCGTAGTATCCCTGCGTAGGCACGCGTATCTGTTCCGTAGGCCCCTCGGTTTTTGGCGTGTCACACTTGTCCGGTTTCGTCGACAGGTTCGTTCTACGCGCGTTTCTGCACGTTGAGCACTTGATTAGCTGCGACGGGGATCACTATCGGAGGTTAAATATGCGCTCGTGCGTCCACGTGCGTACGTACACGGAAGTGTGGGGGGGTCATCTAACGAGGCCTGCGATGGTCGACATCGTAGCAGCATCGGGGGCACGAGGATGTTGTTTAGGTTGCGCAAGGATCGCTAACCTCCAGGCTAATCTCTATTCAAGGATTTGTCGACATAGGCCACACCGGTCGTTCTTCAAGTCGAAAAATTGCCTTCGAGGTCACATTAAAGGGCTAACGAGTGCTACTAGAAGGCAGAATTTTATATATTCACACCTTTATACATCGTAGGGTAACCTAATTAGGTCGTTCACAAAGGCGTCTATCATGGCTACATTAGCACATGTGCTTCAAATGTTGAAAAATCACCGAAAACATTTTATTCAGTAGACGAAAAATAAGAATTTTTAATAACAACGAGACCGTCACGCCCGGTAAGCACTCGATAATAATAAATGCGCCCTTCCTTCGACATGAAGACCTTCAATGCTACGAACATGCGACACAGACCTTTGCAACTTTCACTTTTTTCTTCTAATTTGCTAATTCAAAGATGCTCTCATCGGAATCTAAATGCTTTTGATAGGAAACCCCGCGCATAACGGGGGCCTGCGCATACGTGGCTGATGCTGTTGTGCGTCTTCAATCGAAGCAGGACGGAGTCAAAAACAAATTCTGTATCGGCCTCGGTTGGTCTAATGCGCCACAATTGCCGTGGCGCCATTTTCCAGCCACCAGACATTTTGAATCTGAAGGTGTCTTCTTTAGAGAAAATGTCCTTCGGAGTGAATTTGCGGGGAGCGTCAGAGACAGTTTTTCTTTCTATGCAAGTGGTCTTCTCAAGCGGTACAAGCGGTCTTTCTAAAAGCTTCATCGATGGCCTAGGTAAGTAAAACTAAACAGTGGGGTAACAACTACTACGACGACGATGCACTGCTCGTCTCGCGGCGAAAATGTCTAGCGATTTAGAAACCGGCAAGTACGATCAGATATTCTGCCGTTAAAGAGAGAGCAGATAGAGCCTGTTCACCCATTTACTTAGACAGAGCGGTAATTTCGCAATGACCAAGTACTCACTAGGGAAAAATACATAATCTAGGACCACCGTCTACATCAGACAGACGTTCTACATACGATTGTCATCTTTCACCCTTCCCCCCGGCTTTTGTAACAGCACCCGGATGATAAAATATACCTCATAACTTAGCCTTCAAGTAGGTTGTCCTTTCAGTTCGCCGAGCCAGTTCGTTTCTGGCTATTTTTTGTGTTCCTTTTCCGTTAGGTCGTTGAATGTAGGCACAGCTGCGCGCCTTCATCGAAGGCCTGCCAGTTTCCAAGTCTCTGAGCAGAACCGTCTTCGAACCGCATAGGCAACAATGGTTGCTGGCAAAGGTTGCTGGCATAGGTTGCTGAACTGCCACCAGCGTGACTCCACATTGGAGCTGCCTTCCAGCGCTAGAATTCGGCTCTAATAGTGTGCATTTATCGTTGAAAAATCGCAATTCTTGAAGAGTGCCGTCGCCCGCTTTCTCGTTCATTATTTCTCAATGAACAAGCGTTTGCTATCGCAACTACGAATCGAGAGTCTGTATTCGTTAAGGATTTCGTGGCTGAGACCTCTCGAACAAGAACAGCTGCGACCCACCGGTTTAACGATATTGCCACCTGTTTGTGGCACAAAGGATCGTCGACAATGGTGGGGGCCCGCTTTGGCCGCACGGAACATCAGATTGCCGTTTCGTTATTCCCACATGATTTTCTAATGCCTGTACAAACGGCGTTCTTCAAACAGCCCAACCCAGAAGACAAACCCATCTCGGACAAACGACGGAAATCCCGCAGCATTCAGCAAATTCGAACGGTAGATCAGAGAAGGTTTTCAGGGTGGACGATGGTTGTCGGATTGAGTTTCCGCCGCTTGGCCGCTATCTGCAACACTAAATTACCCCGACCCCTGGAAAACCTCTCCAATGAGGCTTGTTTGTTTGACGAAGTCGGCCATTTTCGGTGCGAGCGCGCAGGACGAGTCCTGACACTTGAATCTGCACAAGTACCCTTCGACCGGCAGATGCTCAGGATTTTGACCTGAAGGGTGGTCAGGCAACGATTTCACGTTTTTTCGAATGCCATTAGTTTTTTCTCTTCTTTATCGCCGACCGCACACGAACTTCAAATTGACTTTGACGCTGATGAGCGACGTGCAAGCGCCATATTTTCTCTATTCGATCGTCCGGATCCAGTCTTTTCGGGTCAAATGTTTCACTAAGTCTCAACGCCTTGACCTTGAACTAAGCAGACTTCAGGCACCATCAGAGGTTCTCGTCCATTTCGTCAATGCATTTCCGCCGGCGATCAGTCACCTTCGTTTCCCTGCTATTGACACTGGCAATGTCCATCAGGCTGGGTTTGTTCCTTTTCCGACACAAAAACGCAAGAAGAAGCTCCCGTAAGCAATTTCTGTTTGTAGTGAGCGCCACAGCACCGTCACATTGGCTGGGCTGAAGAGAAAAATCCGACGAAATCTCCCTGCGTGTAAATTCTGCGTGGTTCTTTCCGCCCGTTTGTTTCATGGGAACGGACGAGGCGCGGGATCTGTGCGATTCCTTCTTTTCCCTCTCAACGCTGCTCCATAGGTCGATGTCGGAAAATTAAGATACCTCGCGTCCACGTTTTCCTGTTTCTTTCCTCAACGGAATTACTAATATGACCCCCCTCCCTACGCAACTCGTTCGTTGATTTCACGCCTTCGGGCCAAACAAAGCCCAGGTATAAATATACGGCTAATTTTTGCTCAAGCTGAGCTTATGAAAATGATTGATTTTCTTATGAAAATTATTAACTTACTCATTTAATTCTATTTTTCTTGTGCCAATATTGCTATGTCAAAACGTATATTTCTCGTCGTTTGTGAGATTCGCGTTAACAACCGGACAAGCACAGGAAGGAATCGGGATCACCGACGCTTTCATGTGTGTGTGTGTGTGTGTGATTTTACCTGATGATTTAGTGTGCCAATCTTCAAACGTCATCGGACGATGATTTGCCGAACCAAGCGTTCTTGAAAATCAACAACAAAGCGCTACGGAAGTGGTTTTGACAAATTCAACAGCGATTTGCAGCAACAGCTTGACCGGGTCTCGGCCGCCGTCTTTGGCGCTCCGCGTTTTCAACGTCGGCGTCTTGCGTCGGCGATTCAACGCTGCAGTCGGCCTGGCCGGAACCTGAAAAACAGTTGATCGTTACTACGTCTGACGGGTGCTGTTAACGCCTGACACGTCCTAGTGACTCCATCTTCACAGTCGTAGACAAATCATCGAAAAACAGCTGCTAATCGACCTATATTTAGCCTATATTTCACTTTACGGTCCTGCTTTAGAGTCCGCGATGTCTAAATACGAGTTACGCCACTGTTATCCATTGCGACATCCGTCTGTCGAGTTCGGTGTATTCGCGTGGTGGCGGGGGGTTTGAACCCCCCGATGTTGTACATACACATTTACATGTCTGACCGTCCCATGTTCTGGTACGAGGAGCCTTACCGAGGATGGTAAATATGTCTGGAAATATCTGGATTGTTTGACATGACAATCATGGGTAGTTAGTTCATCTAGTCGCGTTCTCTTTTCCCTCTTCGTTCCTCTCTCTCTCGCTCGCTCGCGATCCCCATTGCTCCCTGGATATCCTTTCCTCTGCCAATCTTTCTTTTTAGGTCTTTTTCCTCTCGCGTTTTCGACGCGCGCGCGCGCTCTCTCTCTGTCTGTCGCAGTCTTTTCAACAAGGTATTAAAATTTCTCCCTTTTCGAAATGCGCTAGCTCGAAGCTGACTCGCAGGTCGCTTCTTTTCCTCGAAGGGAACCCTTCGTTTCTGCCGCCGGCCACATCAGGGGTTTACCCTGGTCACTGGCCACTGTTCCTTTTGGTCTTTTGGTCCCTGCCAAGCCGCTGCCCCTCTTCCACTTCGCTTTTCAGACAGGCGAGAGAATTTTGAAAGCAAGAAGTAGAAGCAGAAGCGCCGAAAAAACTCTGCCCTCTGTAGTTAGTGGGAAGCCACGGGTTCGGCGTGCGGGCCGCTGCTGGAAGGGGTGCGGACGAAGACGAAAGAAGCTCAAGAAAGAAAGAAACAAACCTGGCTGAGTTCCTCCCGGGAAGGTGCAGGCAGTGTGTCCTGAACCCCGGTCTCCGATCTGAGGTCCACAGTGCCGCCATCCTGCTCTTCGGCTGGGAGTTAAATTGCTTCCCACGCCCAGGGGTTTCTTTGCAAAAAAAAAAAGCACCAGCTAACCATGGGGAAGGTTTGTGGCCGGCGTACTTCATCCGACCGGGAGCCCCCATTGCGCCGATCTATGGTGGCCGCGGTTATGAAGCGCCGCAGTGACACAGGATCCAGCCTCCCTTTGTGAAGAGCGATGATAACTAGGCCGACTTCTTCAGCATTTGTCTTGCGCTAAAGCATCGCGCTCTTCGTTACAGTAAACGAGGTGCTCTTAGCACGTGAACATAACGTGAAAGCTTTTGCGGCGTGAGACCTTCACGTGCATCTTTTGACCTCATGCATCGTTGTCCTTTAGCGACATATGTGTGTGTGTGTGTGTGTGTGTGTGTGTGTCATTTTTCGAAGGATAATTTCGAATCAGCGGAGGGGCAACTACATTATGTGTGTCTCCTACGTGAACTGGATGTCTGGATGTCCATTTCTGTTCGCTATGCACCGACAAAACAACCTCCTGGTGAATGGTTTCATTTCGAAAGTGGGTGCCACTCCTTGGCAATGGGCCTGCATATAGGCCATATAGGTGGGCCTAGCAACTTACTAATCATGAGAATATAGCCGACGAACAGTTGTTGTTGTCGTCGTGATGGTGATCATCCGAGCAGTCCACTAACAGTGCGACAGTGGATGGCCAACGGATAATGGACTCGCTGAGGAAGGCGTGGGCCTGTCGTCGTACGACGTAGACGTGGAAGGCCCCGAAATAACCCTGATCGAGCATCACCAAACAACCACGACTGTCGTAGTTTCTCAAGCATTAGTGTGTGTGTGTGTATGTGTGTGTGTGTGTGTGTGTATAACCCTCTCTAGACTATTCGATCCTCACCTAAATCGGTGGCATTCGGCGTTGATAAATGTCAGGTTGGTTGTCCTTTTTTCCTAGCATGTCACGTATACATCGATTTAGGCGTCACGCTCGTACAACTGAAGTACATCCATGTCAACAAATGCCGTCAATCGAAAAACAATAGTGCCGAAAAACTAGCAGAAGTGTTTGTTGTTCATCTTCTGTTTGGCCGGCCGATTAGCGGTCGTTAACATCAACCTCGTTTAGGACAGTGAATTGCACTGTGGCCTTGAAGAACCTTGAATACGATAGGTGTAGGACGCGCTGAAAATGTTGCAGGATGTCCCGAACATTCGCGTACAGGAAGGGAGGGAAGCTGCTTGCGATCACCGCTCGTCAGTCGCCCATGGCAAGGCGATTAGGTGATCGCGCGGACGCTCTGCCAATGAATGACTTCGCATCGACCTGGCAGGCAGCGGAAGTCGACGGTTAATAGGTGCAAGAACAGTCCTGCATCGAACACAATGTCCTTGCTGATTCAGGCCATCGTTTCCTGGCAGCAGCAGCAGCCGTCCGCATTGCTTCTTCTGTATCTCTTCTGCTTCCCGCTGCTTTATCCCACCCAACCTAAACGGTTCGGCGTTGATACGAACGCGTTACGCTCGCTAGCCGCTGCAACGGGAACTGTTTCACTACGCCGCCGACAATCTCAGCATGGCTGTCCACCTGCTACTCGGACCGGGGGCGCCTCTCTGGCCCCCCTCTCCTTCCCAGTTGGCTGACCACCAGCGTCCCCTGCTGCTGCTGCTGCTGCTGCTGCGTCCCGTCCATCTGCGTTCGACGCAGCGAAGGTTAAGAGGCGCCGTTGGTAATTAGCACATCTCACACAGATCACCGATGGGACCTCGACAGCGGAAGCGAGGACGCGCCGGACCGGCTTAGGCCGACGGCGCCACTGAGCCTATCCGACAGGCGGCCTTTCTTTCGAAGCCGCTCTGGCCGGCCGGTGGCTACGGCCACGCACGCAGTTGGCCGAACGGGTTGCACTCGTACGAAGGTCTGGAACGACGCCGAGAGACGTAGCTCTGCTTAGGTTACGCGCGAGAAGTTCCGGATCGAGTGACTCAAGAGCAGCGTATGGCGGGGGGCTATGGCGCACGCGGCCAGAGGGGGCCTATCTCCCACGGGTGGACGGCTCGCCTGGACGTTGCTTGAGTAGATGCTGGCCTTTAATTGGCTAACTGGTCCCCTTTACGCTGAGCGGATGTCGATGCTCAATAGAACCGTGCCGAGGAAGGGAGCAAATTCAGGCTGAATTTGTCTCTCGTACCACATTCACTAAATAGGACGCAGGCTACCCGACAAAGATGCGCGTTTGTGTTAGAAGAACGTCTATGGACGTTAACATTGGCCAGTTATTCGGCCCCATGTTCTAACACTGTTCCATAACGGGATCCACACCCAAGCGGTTGTTCTCCCTGTGCAAGGGTCATTGACCACGCAATTTCATGTCTGTGTCGTTGCACTCTCTCCTCGCTGTATTCCGCAATAGCGAGCACGCCGACGAGGCTCGCCAACCTGCTCGCTTTGGCGTACAACGACGATGCATTCGTACGTCGGCCGCCGCCACCGCCGCCGCCGCCGCCGTCGTCGTTTGTCCTAGCTAGGCCTGTCCGACATTGCACAGCAAACGAGTGCACGCAATAACGCGGCGGTCTATTCGACGAGTCAGAGCAGCAGCAGCAGCAGCAGCAGCAGCAGCAGCAGCAGCAGCCACTCTGATTTCTGTCTCCAGCTTCTCTCTGCGATACTCGCCGGCGCTCTCGTCGTGGCCAGCTGACCCATGCGATGGGTCGAAGTTTCCGCTTGATCGGCGCTTTTTTGACCTTAGCGCCACCGGTAGCGTCACTCGGAGTAGGAGGCTCTCCCTTTGGCTAACCCCCTCGTCCGCGCTACTTCAGCTTCTGCTGATGTCGTGCCACTATCGTGGCTGGGGCCAATGCTCTCGTGATCGGCCGACGTCAGCCGTTGTCCTGCCCCTGCCACGAACGATCTCGGATCGCCTGTTCCCTCTGACGAGCAGAAGAAGGTGAAGGGGACAACAGACGAGTTGGGGCGGAATTGCCGTGCGGATGGATCCGTGAGGTTATTTTGGGCCGGTCGCCTGCTGCAAGAATGGAGAGAACTGGAAGACGACGGACGACCCAATGCCCCTTTTCCGGGTTGCAGGGGCGGCGGCGGCGGCTAGGCTATGTCTTCTCGGGCGGCGTTCTTCGCATCTCTTCCGCTGACCTACAAAGCCCCATAATTTCGTGCGTGGGGCAGGCCGGGCGCGATATCGATATAATTGATAGTCAATCTATATGGAGATAAATCCTACCTTTGATCAGACAAAAAAGAAAATAGAGAAAATGCCGCCATGCAGCGGCGTCGGAGGGCCGAAACGACGGCGGCAAACGAGGGAAACGGAAGAGCGACACGCAGCGACGACGGACCGGGATCTCGGATCGAGTGGAGTGCGCTATCGGACGCGGCCGGGCGGAGCAGTTCACTCCGAGCGCATCCCACGACGTCAGGGAGCATCTGCTCCGTCCCGAAAAATGCGCCTGACCTGATCAGATGTCGCCAGCTGACTGAGTGCGTCAGCTAAGTTTGATCCGGCGCTCGGTCGGACTGTACTCGGCCCATTCGATGAAGCTTCACGCTGCGGTCAACCCTCACGTCCAGAAAAGTTTTCAGAGACGGCCCGAACGCCGCTCCTCACGGCCTTGGCCAGTTTCGTGTAGGTCGGCCGATCCGACGGCGACATCCCTCATTTAGGCTAATGGCCAATGGCGTTCAGTTTATGCGAATCGGACGCGAACCAACTGGCGCGACCTCAGAAGCGTTCAGGCACAAAATCGATACGTGACGACGGCGTTTGCGCCGCTCAGATCGGCCAGCAGCATCTGTCCGGCGGCTGATGGTGGCCATGCCCACGGGGCAAAAAGAAAGACGCGTCCCCTGTCTCGTCCTAATACGCTGGATCCGTGGGGTCACTGTAAACCCCCCGAAGTGCAGCAGCAGCAGCAGCATCTACGTGAAGGGAGGCCCCCTTTTGCGGCCGAGATCCCTCTGAAGTCACTGGAAAGGCGCTGCCAAGAGAAGCATGTCA
This sequence comes from Tropilaelaps mercedesae, assembly GCA_002081605.1. Lineage (NCBI taxonomy): Eukaryota > Metazoa > Arthropoda > Arachnida > Mesostigmata > Laelapidae > Tropilaelaps > Tropilaelaps mercedesae. The sequence continues at coordinate 10,998 of MNPL01007683.1, read as the reverse complement.
ATTCGATTACTCTTCTTAAGTGGCCTTTGATGGTTGCGTACGAGGGGCTCTTCCAAGGAAAAAGGGGGTAGGGGGCGGGGCGGGGCGGCACTCTTAGAGGGGGCATTCCTTTACGTTAAAGTAGCACAGGCCCCCCTCAATCACAGGACACCGGCGCGTTTCAAGGGAACGTCGTCGACAAAAGGGAAGAAAATGTAATAGAAGATGAAGACGCACGACTCGACGGACGAGGTATTCGAAATAACAGGCCGCCATGAAGGCCTTTCTCACTTCGAAGGTCTTCTTCAGTTCACTCGTTCAGACGTCGACAACAATACTGCAGAACAGGAAGCGCTCAAGGACATCAAAAAAAAAGCATAATAATACCTGTGGGCATGAATTATACGTCGCGACGAGTTTAGGCCGCACGGGCCAGCAGCGGCTTTTGAGTCGGTCGCTGGCCTCCTTCTACCGACGAAGTGAGGCTTTCAGAGCGAAAGTGGCACCGTTCTTCATGTCAGGTATAGAAGACATACGCGAAGCACACACGAAGTAGGAGAAATTAAATCCGAGCAGCGCCAATCGGACGATGGATCTCAGAGTCGTCGTCGTCGTCGTCGTCGTCGCCGCATCGAGTGTCGATGTTGTCCGATCGCTTTTTCATCTAAGCTTGATCATTTCCAAGTTTGTGGAATGTCCTCGTTTGGTCGCCTGTCAACGCGCGTCAGACGTCACTTGACGATGTGGATGTCGATCAGGTTTAGTTTGTGGTGCACTTCAAGCTGTGTTTGGACTAAGCCGATTTAGGAGTTGGACGATCAACGCTGCGCAATCGCGACGCTGCGCAATCCCAACGCTGCGCGATCGACGCTGCGCGATCGATGCTGCGCAATCGCGACGCTGCGCAATCGCGACGCTGCGCAATCGCGACGCTGCGCGATCGAGAGAGGTTGGCGACTAGGCGCGACAGTTTCGGTGAGTTCATGTCGATTAGCAACGATGGCTTTGAGTGTGGCCACGTGTGCGTCTTTTGTCCAGATGATTTCATGCGTCGCAAACATCGATGAAGTCAAACACGGGCGTCATCGACGTGTCGAACGCCGCCCAATGACGAAATGACGTCTTCTTCAGCTAAACGAATTTTAGCGAGGCATCTAGAAATTCATCGAAGTCAAACGGAGCGAGCCGATCAAGTTGAACATGAGTTCGCGAGCGGACGCCCTTCGCAAAACAGGATCGAACAGGAGAGGATCCTGGTGCTAGCAGGGAAGAGGGCCCAGATGTATCAACATGCGGCTTTCCGCGGCATCTCTCTCCTCCTCCTACTCTTTCTACTGCGGCTTATTCCGTTGGTTTTCCTTTCGCACGGCCCCGAGGAGCTTCCAGCTTCTGCTTCCAGTGGGCGCGACTGAACATCGACGTACGTGAGCTGCAAACGTCGGTCTCTCTGGTGGGGTCCTGCTTCCGTAGGCTAACATTGAGCCACCTGGTTGGGTATGTGGAGGGGGCAAACTCTGCTAAGGCGAACGTGCACTAGGGCTTCGTTGGCGCGCAATACTGCTTATACTGTGGTTGCAAGTACGGGCCACTGTTGCGGGGTATGCTGTGGAGGAGGGAGGGGCAAAAGGGAGATCATGCGCCCCTCTCGACTCAATATGCCCCTCGTCACGCTCTGGAACCCCATCGCCTCATCGGCGGCGGCGGCTTTAGTGACCCGTAGGGGCCTATACGTCGCGTGGCGTTTGCCCCTTTCCCCATAACTGCTGGTCTCTGTCCTGCCTGGCAGACTGATGAGCCGAGCTCGTTAGCTGATGTTTATAACTGCGTCAATACCGAAATCGTATCGAGAACGAACTAACGTAGTGCGCCAGCACTAGGTCGCTAGGAGAGTTGCGTAGCGCTGGCGTGTTCCATTGTACAGTGAAGCTTTACGCCGGTTGTGAGGTCACAGTCTTCACAGTCTGTGCAATCAACACGAGGCCTGACCGACCGAGAAGCGACTCTCCCTCGTTTGGCCCCGTTCATCGGCCACGTACCCCCGCCGATGTCACTCCTGTACCCGTCGCTCATCCGATCAGCAGACCACGTGGGCGCGCCACTAAAGGACGGACTTCGCGACACCGCTTCGCTAACGATGTCCCGAACGAGTCGTGAGCTCCGCGGCCGTTTCCGGGTGCGTCGCCGTCACGGCGTCTCCACCCTAAACGGTGCCCCAGTACGATCTCCATTGCCGGGTACTTCGTCGTCGCGTTTGCTCCGAGTGGAGCACTCAATCCTCCATTTAGTTTAGTTAAATTTAGCCGCGCACCCCGCGCTTTTCCCGTGAGGCGGTGGCGGTGGCGACGGGGGTGGAGCGCGCGAAATCGCTGAACGTTTACTCCCTCTCTGAGTTCTCTGTTCAGTCGAGTTGGCCCGTCTTTATCCCGCGCCGCCCCTGCTGCAGTCTTCGGTGACGGGGCAAAGCCGGGCGGTAAAGGCAGAAGTGAGGAAGAGGCGAGCACAAAACGATGGAATTGGACCGCTTTACCCCTCTTTTCGTCCTCTTCCCCCCTCCTCCTCCTCCTCCTCCCCATCGCACTAAGCGGACACCCCGAAAGACCCAACGGGGTCTTGTTTCCGAGATGGCCGCCCACTCTCGACCGTCCTCGTTTATGGCCAAGGCTCTGGCCAAGAAGACATCGCGTTTAGTGACCCTTCATGGGACGAATGGACGTTTACAAAAAGCCACGTTGATTTCTCTGTCGAGTCTGGTGAGGACTGGCGAACGCGAGAGAAAAACCGCGGAGGTGCTGCGCGCTCGCGTGCCGCAATTGGTCGGCGGACGCTAGCGTGACCGAGTGTACGCGTTGGCCGTGACGCGCTACGATACAACGCAAACGGCGCTCGTAAACGCGCTAACCAGACGCTATTAGTCGCGCATCGTTTGGGATTAGTCGAGTCGCGACTGCTCACGCGGCTGAATACGTCCGTCCCAGGCCTGACCCACCGGACGCGATGCGCACCGGCCACAGCGTCGACATCGGACGAACGCCGGACGATGTCAGCGAATTTCGTCGATACGGATCGGCCTTTCGGTTTGCACTGTCGGCGTCTGCGTCCAGTTCAAACGCGTGTGACGCTCTCGCCAATTTATTCATGAGACTTAGAATGTATATTTGGCCTGGGGCTCCCCGACGTCGCTCTCCGATGACGCCGCCGCCGCCGCCTGTCAGACGCTCCGAGCGTCCATTAATCTGGTGGTGGTGGTGGTGGCGGGCGACGCATCGGCGTCCACCCCGGCTCCGGGCGATGCCACCACTCCGCAGTCTCGTCTCAGAGTTCGGTCAAGCGACGATTGCGGTGACGCCGTTCTAATACTCTCTGACGTAAGCGTCGAACGAACAAACAAACAAACAATCCGCTATGGCCGTCCCTCTTCGAGCAAACGTCGTCTTGTCCCGAAATGGCGGCCCGGGGGCTGCAATGCCGCAGTGGGACGGTGCGCGTTGTTGTATCACAATCGCTGAAATCGATGCCGCGAATCCTGACGAGTGAAAACCGGTGGTGGTTCGGGGGAGATGGGGTTGAGTGTGATCATGACAAGCAGAGGAACCCCCCGCCTGTCTGTCCGGCCTTTTGTTGACCTGAGTATGGTGACCTCAGGCCCAGCGCAGGGCCATCGTAATGGCTGTCGCGTGGGAGCGACATTGTTCGATAATCCGCGTGCGTTTCGCATTAGGTCAATCCTAAGGCCGCCTATCGGTCGAATGTGGCTACGACACAATCCCAGTTCCTTCTCTCTTTCGTGTCGAACTGCCGAGACACTTCGCTAGTAAGTTCCGGCGGCTAAGTTCGCACGCGGTGACCAAAACGGATTCGATAGAAGGCGAGACAGCGGCCAACGGTTTCGTCCGCTCTCGGAGTGTTCGCCATTGCGATGTCTCCCCAAGAACAAAATCAACTTCGACGACTTTCGGTCCATGAACGGGGGACCCTGTTGGCCTTAAGGGGGCGTCCAGTACAATCGATCCCGATACCACTCAAGTACCGAAGAAGCTTCATGCTGACGAGATGCCTGCGGCGATTGATCTCGCCGTCCGAATACCGCCTTCATCATACCTCATCAAACCAGCAGACCTTCACCCCTTCACCGAAGGGCGGCGTTGTTATAGCCTGAGCAACATCTGCGACCAATTGCCAAGAACGGCTTGCGCTAGACGAAGCTCAACTCCGATCACAGCAGCAGCAGCAGCAGCAGCAGCAGCAGCAGCAGACGGCGAATGGAACGCGGTGGTGTGCGGACCAGTGCATCGGTAATACTGCAGACGAGTTGGACATCGATCTGCTCGCCATCGCGGTGGCCGCCGTCGCGCTGGGGCCGCCATCGCGGTGGCCGCCGTCGCGCTGGGGCCCTTTGACAGCCGCCGAGAGTCTCGCTAATGTAAAAGACTTGTCCAATAAACAACAAACCAGTTCCCTATTCCTGATGCAGGCGGAGCCACGAGTCAGCCACGAGAAGACAAAGGCCGCCTAACCCCCCCCCGGGGCCACCCCATGGCGGTATGTAAATACGCGCGAGCGACGCCCTCGTAGTAGAGTCATAATTCAATTCGAGACGGAACGAAAAGCACGAATAGGGAAGAGAAACAAAGAGATGTGCGGAGATGTTTCTAGTAGTATTGAGTAGTTGCTTTAGAACGACATTGACTCCCACAGCGGAGGGGGGGGGGGGCTCGAACGTGCATGGAAAAAGCCCCTCGTCCATGAACTCAGGAAGCCGTCGCGCGAAAGTGAGGACTTAGCCCCGAACGTGGCTAGATTAACTACGCTTAACAAACTCGCAGCACGACAGAGAGAAAGAGAGAGAGAAAGATTCTTACATGAGACTCGGGGGCGGCCTGTGGGCCCGATGTGAGGACGATGACCGATCGTGCACCCGACCTCTTCCGGTGTAATGGCCCCCGTCTTGACCGACACTGGCCGCTCTTCGGAGCAGGTCAGACTCGATAAGCTCAAAAGGGTGGCGAAATCCGAGAAGCACAAACCCACCACTCTAGGCCGATGTCAGCAATGGCAAGAATCGGACGTCAATGAAATTCAATTACGCCAATTCAACGAATCCTGCATTATAACAAAGACACGGACGAATTTCTACTACCCTGAAACGTCGAACGCGGAGACCGCTGGAAATTCCCGCAGACGACGACCGTCCTTCGTAGGCAGACTCATTTGCGTCTGTCGCTGTCCCCGTCCAGGGAGCGACGCTGAAGGCGTGGAAAGCACGAGACGTTGGCAAACGGCCAAAAGACTCAGACCGACGCAGAGACCACCACCACCACCAGAACAAAGCATTTTCCGCTGTCACCACCAAAAGCCGACCTCTACCCGTCCGGACCTTCAACGGGTTGAAGTGAACACAGTCATCGTTTTCGTTTCTGGTCGATGTGAACATGTCTCGGATCTGCGTTTCTCGACCCTAACAGGCCACTTCAGCGGAACTTGCCGGCTCCCCTTGCGGAACGACGATGTATGGCGATGTTTGGCCCCCTCCTCCGTTTCTCTGGCCTCTGGGCCACTACCCACGAGAACCGCCGCCGCCGCCGTCGTCGTCGTCGTCGTCGAACGCCTTTCAACTTCATGGACATCATCTCTATTTTGAATTCTAGTCGACTAAATTTAGCTAAATCCTGTCATGGATCATGCAAAATTCGAGCATCTCGACGAACAACATGGCGGTTGAGGGAACATGTTGAGGGGGGCGGGGGGTGTGTGTGTGTGTGTGTGTGTGTGAGGTCCAAAGCGCCACGAATTATGTCGTACGATTGGTGGAATTCCCACATGATCTGTAGTACCCCAACCCCCGAAGTCGTGACTCGTGAGCTACTTACACCATTGCAGGTCGTGGACACTTCGGCCAGTGCGGAGAACGCTGGGCTCCGGCCGCAGCGGCGCTCACATGAAAATCCTGCCAGTGAGCACGGGCGGCGAATCCGAACGGTGCTCACGTCGATGACTCTCACTATACGATCCGCGGCTCATGGCCTCAGCACAGGTAACTCCTCGACACGCGGCGGTGGCGGTGGTGGCGGTGGCGGTGGCGGGGGGTGATGGAGGTGGTGTTGGTCGAGATGGACTGATTTGCTAACACTATCACTTCACACAGCACCACGGGGCTGAGTCGATCTGCCGACCCGCCACAACTCCACGATAGAGAGTATCCGTAATCGGTGGTGTATCCGACGGCCGGCGGCGAGGCGATTCAACACAAACTCGGCTGTAGCTGCGACGAAACCCGCCCGCTGAAAACACAACAACGAACCGAACTTGACCACCGGGTCCACCTGCACCTTTCGCAACGCGGCCTATCTGTCAG
>MNPL01007676.1:41129-56106 GCA_002081605.1 Tropilaelaps mercedesae | reverse complement strand
TATATATATATATATATATATATATATAAAAGTCTGACCGTTGACAACTTAATCTGGATATGTGACTGCTGTTCGTGCATGCGGGGGCAGTGGCTTGAGGGGGCTAGGCAAATCGTGCACCGGACAGGAGCAAAAGCGAATTCAGCAACAGAGCAAACAGTTTAGCTGACCGATGGCTTCGCCGTGTTTCTTCCACCATTGTGCTGTCAGTGGTCTTGGCAGTGCTTCAGTTGGCATGATGTGACAGCGCCCAGCAGCAGCGCCGAGCACTCAGGAACAGAAGGAGGCGAGACGACGGCGGGGGGGAGGAACGAAAACAACACAGCTAACACGAAACATGTACTCATCCACTATTACTAGCGTGCAGCGCCATACAGACGCGTGCGAAGATGTACACGTACACCGTTTGGCAAGTGTAACCGCTCACGAATAAAGTTTCACGTTCTCTCGTCCTTTATAGCCAAATTGCGCTTGGCCTCATCACAACTCAACTGCGCCCCCTCCTCTGAACAGTCAGCCCGGCAATAGCTGCATAATCCCAACAATGGCTGCTGAACTGTAGTAATCATTATTATCGCTATTTTGTAGTTTTGCACCGACGGTGACATCGGCAACACACGATGTCGTAGTGAGATCGAATAGCCCCCTCCCCCTAGTATTTTTCTCCAGCAAGTCGTTAGCCTTCGTCAAAGGTGAAGAATGTCGGGGGCGAAAACTGCACTGGTCGACGGGCGTGACCGAGTGGGAGAAGAAGTGGCAAAATGACATCAACAACAACAACAAACAGAGAAATAGGGACGACCAAGTACAACTGCTGGAACTGTCAAAATGCCGTCGCTTGCCAATTATTGTGAGCGTACGTCTGGGCGGATGTGAGAGCAAATACATCAACGTGACTGTAGAGGGGCGCAGCCGGAGATATAGGCCTTTATTAGCATCAACCAAAATATTGTAATACTTATGAACATGTGACCAATAGAGAGCTAATAATATTGACTGTGGTAGCCACTGCGCGAAATATATTAGAATCGAGTTGACCGTATGTGTGATGTGATGACCTTGATAGCCATGCCGACGCTAGGTAGTTGTTTGTACTTGTGTATGAACAGCTAATTTGTACGGGTGGGGTGGGCTGCGATGGGGTGCATGTCAGGCGGTTACGTCCGGCACAGAGGGATCGCCCCTCTCCCTGAAGAGCAGTGGCGAAGCGACAAAGCGGCGCCCAGTCGGAGTCGACCGCTTGCGAAGCGGATCCATTGTCACGCGTGCGGTGTCGCAACGGCGGGGGGCGGGTCGTTGGGAAAGGCAGCTTCAGCACACATAGGATATGCGTGTCTGTAAAAGTACGGCACGTAAGTTGTTACCCCGTACGGCCGGCTACTGCGGGATCAGGCGCCTGGTGGGGATGACGCTATGTTGGTGACGTTGACGTCCGAAATTAGCGTAGTGATCATTTAGCACACGCGTCCCGACAGGCTGGCCGATAAAGATGGTCAGCCGCGAAATGTTCACTCCATGAATCAATATATTATCACTTCGAGAAGGGTTGCCCTGGGACACGCATTGAGGGGGCAACACGCTATGCTTCCGCCAATCGTTGGACAATCGACCCTCACAGTGCGTGCGGGAACAGGGCATATTCTCCCGTCGAAGGGTTTGCGCTTTGCCGCTAGGACTCTGTGTGTGTGGGTGGGTGGGTGTGGGTGTGTGTATATCGGCATGTGTATACATGCACTCGACGTGGCTGAGCATTGACTCCTTGGCGTGCGGTTTTTCACAACATGGCTGACATAGCGACAAGAAAAACAAATCAGGCAACTATAACCATCAAGCGTCACGCCTTTTCTGGTTCAGCTAATGCTGCTGCTGCTGTCTCGCGTGACGGGGACGCGCAGAAGGGTCGACGAAGGGGACGGACGCTTTGTGGACATGACAGGTTTTGTGGGCCTTCCCCGGCGGTTTCGCTGTCAAACAGGCAAACGGCAAATGCGGTGCCGACTTAGGACAACAAAAAGAACTGCCAATGACGGCAGTAACAAAAAACAGATAATGCGCGCACATTACGACGAAGCGGACGAGCTACGACTCAACGGTCTCCTGTCCATGTATTATAAGTCTTAGCCGCTCACTTCCACCCTATATCTACCCTGATGACATTCATTTATTGATTCATTGACCCATGGAAAGACTACTTCTACATACTGTCGTCTTTTTTCGTTGCTACATTCTATCCGGGGTCGTTGCACGTGGAGAGAACGGGGGCAGGTAGTAGACACGAATGTGACAGACACGGACAGGCAATGTCAAAAGGTGACAGAGCACGCTGAGATGAAGCGATCAATAGAACAACACGGAAGCGATGTCCATGGATGTCACTAGGCTGCGGGATTCGAAGGCATTGAAGTAGATGAGTCTGTGTATATTGGGGGAAGATTACGCACTAGAAGAATGAGCTGTTGTCGTGTGAGATTTCCACCGCTTCTCTGAGGGAGCGTGTCGGGCCATGGGGTGGATTTCGTCATTGCTTCAAGCGGTTATTCTTTTCGATTTAAAAAACGCTGCTATTACTGTACTCTTTTAGTTTGAGATTTTAATTGTCATCTCAGCACTATCGAATATTATTGTATCACTTCTATTAATCGTACTGTGTATAGAATACACCCGAAGACAAACTAGATAGGTGGGGGACTGCAGTGTGTGTTGATATCGCGATGAACCGTATGGATTAGAACGGAGCAACGTTGTAAAAACTAGTTACACAACTAATAATAATAATGATTAAGATGACGATGATGAAAACAGTAATACAACTGATAATATTATTAATACACTTTCTGTAAGTGATGACACATTAGGTATGTCTTAGCCAGGAATAGTGTGAAAAGGGTGACGACGATGTGAATGTGGACCACGTGTAACACGTAGACTAAAACTTTGAGATAGAGGAACGAAAAAGCGCTTGGGCAGACAGAGCCAGAGATCGACTGGCGATTGTAGAACGGAGTAACTGTGAAACTGGCAATGTATTTTGCGTTGAAACGATTGTGACAATACGCCTCGAGAATAAACACCCAAACTGAATAGGACAGCCTAAAGCTTGGAACCGGTTGCGGCGGTTCCGTCACCAGTTGCTAACGTTGCCCCTGGTAAAACACTGTATCCGTAATGACTACATGTGCATGAGTGCACTTACACATTTTCTATCTAATTTATGCCCCCTGCCCCTTGATACCTTGTTTGCGTCCCATTGAATCTGAACGACCCCAACAAACGACAATGTGTTGTCAAGGCTTGTACGAAAACGGGGCGCAGTTTTCTCGTTCGGTAAGCTATGATTTTGTGTTAGTAATACCGGGTTAGAACTCAACTGGAAAAAGAGGGGTTGACGGGAACTTTTACGCTTTATTCTGCAACTTTGGCGTTTAGCATTTGTTCCATATGTTATTCCTCCCTATTATTATTATTATTATTGTTGTTATTATTATTATTATTATTATTATTATTTTAAAAAGAAAGAATCACTGGATTTAAAAAGTATGAAATGGCGGACATCGTACGAGGTCGATTTGATTAAGCTATTGGAGGAAGAACACTTGCCGCCTTTTACGAAACTAAAGATCGGGATATTTCCACAAGGCTGAGGTAGTGATGGTGGAAATTTAGTAGTTGCTCTGACAACGCTGAAACGATGGGAGAGGGTACGTAAACAATATTGCCAGTTTCCACATTAGCATTAAAGCTCTAGGGAAAAGGTCAATCGTGTTGCGATCAGCAGCTACCTATTATTGTCGTATTATTCGTGTCTTTAAACGGCAGTTCTCTGCGTCTTAACCACTTTCGCTGGAAAGTCCAAGGCACAGAAGTGCCGGCGACGGTCTGCATCAGTAATACTTAATATTTTCTGCTTAAGAAATACAGAAATAGAATCGACTCTGTTAGGCTGTATCGACGAAATAAACATAGCGATACCATGCAACTGTTAGGCTGTATCGACGAAATAAACATAGCGATACCATGCAACCTTTGTTGTTGCTGTTAATCGAATCCTAAATACATACGAACAGCGCAGCCTTCATTTGGTAGGTTCAAGAGGACAAACTGATTGTGCCGAACAAAAAAGTATCTTCCGGTATTATTAAGTTATCCAAGTAGATAAAGGGGAGGATTTCAGACTCGTTGCTCTCACTCAGACACCGCTGCTGTAATCAGACGCTTGGCACACGACTTTTATACTTGACATGATCCAATCTCAAGATAAGAAACGTTGTTTGATTCATGTACAACAGCAACGACATCAGTGGCGTAAAGAGCAGCCCCCAAACCATGAATGTAATAAATGCTAACAGTTGTCATCATGATGGTATTGGCCGTTAATTTGCTATTCCACCGACGTGGTAATGAAAGACCAACGACAAGGCCACGCAGATCGAATAGAAATTCTAATCGTTGCGCCCCACGATGAGCAAAATAATGCGATTTCACCGATGTTTATAGCAGCTGTTTGTTAGGAAAAGCGGGGGAAGCGAATCGAGTGTGTGATTGCCTACGATGGGTTAACAAAAAAAAGGGCGACGAAGAACAGTCGCGCTACTCGGCCAGGAGAAGGCGTCTTGATTACGCTGAACTTCCCGCTGCAGTCAGTTCCACCTGAACGGAAGACAAAATAGGATAGCGTACACGCCGAGCGAATGTCTTATTTATTTAATGATAATATTAATGACAACAACAAAGGATAATAATACGATTATATTTCTTTACTTATTATAACTGAGGATCCGAGGAAACATGACTGGAAAAAGAAAAAAGAGAACTTAAAAAGTAACACTGAAGTCACACAAACACACACACAGACAAACAGCCGGACAATAAGAAGATATGGAAAATGTAGACATGTGCCGCGCAAGGAACAACGTCTACACGTCTAGTGACGCGCAGGCGAGCCCCAAAAACTGTGTTCACGCCGGCTTAGTGCACACAAAGCACGTAGAGACGCGAACACACGCAGAGCAAGCTAAATGATGAGACAATACTTACGATGAAAAAGTGATGACGAGAGAGAATGATCGCGCTAGAGAGCAGACAAAATACAGGACGAAGTCCGTGGGTGAGGGGGAGCGGGAAAAATATAAATATATAGAAAGGTACATAAAATATGGACACTAAACATAGGCAGCGGTCGCGCCGAGGGCAAAAACGTTTATGTGCGTTTCTGCAACAAAAGAACGTAAAGAAGAAATAGCAAAATGAATCCGAAGGCTCGAAGAAGGCCTATCAATAAACGGAAAAAGTGCGAAAAAGGCGGTGTGAGAAGCGGTGGCAGAAAAGCGCAAAAAGTCTATGATTGAATGGCGATGTGAACCACTAAATATAAAAGATGGTGCGTGATGGTAAGGGCGATGACCAGATGACCGTTAGGGCTGCCGCGGAGTAAATGGTCGGGGAAAAGGTACAACGGAACAGGCAGAAACTGTAGTGGGAATTTAATTTTTGTTCCCACCAAATGCATTATATATGTTGAATGTATAATCGACCTTTGATTGTTATTTGTAATAAATAAATTACTGTGAATAATCGATTGTTGTTGTTATTAAGTGTCGCGAGCATTCACCGGTAAAAGGTACGAAGGCAAGGTAAACAAGAGCCGTCTGCATATAATGGCGTAAAGCGATGTACTGGAGTACCAAATACACAAAATGTGTGAAGTTTTTGGCGTGCGTTGATTATATATTAGGACATCATATATGACGTTATGGTATAGTTTACAGACACGATAAAAAATGAATCAGTTCGTAATTGTTCAACTTTCTAAAGCCTTGATTTAGCGAATAAATCACTTTATTTTAAAGTAGGTATTATTTTAAAGTAGCTTCTTTTAGCTTATTTTAAAGTAGGTATCATGGTTGATGACGTGACCTCACAAGCATATTACAGTAATTTGAGCTAAAAGATATCGCAACACATACACATCGATGTGTGCAGTAAGTCAACTCGCTTACGGGATATCCTGTCTTTTTCTGCCGTAATCCCACAGTTAAGGGACATTGTTGTCGTATAACTAACTAAATAGAAAACTGGCTGTTTAGCTAAAAAATGTTGGCAAGCAATGCTCACAACATTGATACCAGTAGCCGTCGGCAATAAACGTTAAATGCGTTGGTAGCAGTTTTTAAGTTTTTCATTTTCCCGAACGATCATCACAGCGGATTAAGTCAACTGTAAAGCTGACTATAAATTGGTGAAAATTAGTATGCTCTAGATAATAATAATAATATTAAAGGCAAAAAAGAAATGTGATATATATATATATACATATATATATATATACTCGGTTAATGGATTGACCAGGTACTGGTGTGAGTCTGATAATAATGCAATTACGCGCAACGCACTCGTGCGCTCCAAATTCATCAGCATCAGTTACCATCACTCGATATTAAACACACCGTGTCACGTATTTTACATCCCACTCTTGCATACAGGAAACCTATTCGTCGGCGGACGATCTTCGCATCAATTTATGGCACCTGGAGTGCACAGACCATAGTTACCACATTGTTGATGAACATAGCAAATCAAACTCACCGACAAGGAGGAACTCACCGAGGTGATCGTGGCGGTCGAATTTCATGCCCATCATTGCCAGCACCCGTCTACTCATCACTGAAAGGCATGCTCCGACTGTGCGACATGCGACAAGCGGCTCCGTGCCATCAACATGCAAAGCTGTTCGAAGAGACAAAAGATCCTACGAATAGGTCGTTCTTTTCGGACATTTTCTGCTGGACGATATCAATGTGGACGATATCTCCTATCCAAGGACTATCTTACCGCCATGGATCCCTGTTAAATTATCGTTATATTGTTGGCGCTCAGTTTGTTTGTTGGGATGCACCTCGGTATACTGGCGATTAGAGAGGAAAGTGGGTTCAAGGGTCCGAGCGGGGTGCAGCAACGCCTGTCGCGTTTATATCTGCGTTATCTAATGCAAACGTTTTCCACTGCGTCACGACGTACATACATGACTCACTGGATCGAATAAGCTTATATATTCTAAAGTCGTCTACCAAACGGCTAAGCTGCTTCTGTGGTCGTCCGCGGAGCTGTTCGTGTTTACGCCGTGTCTGATTCTGATTCTGTGGTACTCCATTGTTTCGACAGTATGAAACCTCCAGATCGAAAATCGGCCCATCCAAACGTTTAACGTAACAAAGTTTTGTGCACGCGAATGTGCTCGCTTTATGAGAACGATTGAATTTTTGGCGAATTCGAATTCTGCTAGAAGGGAAACGATAGGTAAGTACACCATGTCATTCTTGAATGAAACGCATTAAATAGCTTTGTAAGCTTAAAAATGGTTTTAGAAAAGATGGCGACGTTTCGTATGACGACGATCTGGAGGAAAAACATTCTCTTTGGCGTGCGATGGTTGTTACACATCAAAATGTACATGCGCCATAGACCATAATAACATTTTGGGACCCGGGATAACTTTGTGATATAACCTTTCACTTGTAATCGTATTGACAAATATCGGGTTCAATATAAATAAGTTGACATATGCATTTGAACACCCTCTGAAACATCCCAGAATTCTAGCATCTATCTGACTTAGGGCGAAAATTCTTCCGAGAAAACGGCTTAAAACAACAAAGAATTTTTCAAAATCACGTTCGATACAAGACGTTTGGTTGAGCCTGAATATTCCTAATATATTCCAATAATTTTTTTGGGAAATTTAGATTTCATATAGAGTAACAAATAAACTAATATTTCATGACAGGGAAATTTTACCATACATAACGCCCTTAAAAAAGTTATGTGATAGTTTTATCTGTTATGCTGCTCGAACCGCTTGTTTTAAGTGAATTTCTTAAGGTAACGTGTATATAAGTTCATCTTGTTTTCTGAAATTATATAATTAGTTTGCTACCATCAAATTAAACGGACAGAACGCCCAACTCAGCTTTACAAAAGTTCAAATTATTTTGTATATCTCGGATATTTGCGGTTGAAACAATTGTTTGATCATATTGTCGTTCATCAAATACTCTACCAAAACGCGCTGTGTGTCTATGTTTTAGGTACTTGCTTTACCAAAAGGGCATTTAACAGAATGTAACGTACACTGCCAAGCTACACTAGCATGCTAGCTATATACGTGTTAGGTTGACACACGCCGTATTCTCAATGTAGAAAAAAAAGCTTTTTAATGCATAATCACAGAGCGGGGCACGACTGTCAAGTTCCTTGGCCACCTATCTAATAGGGCTGATCAATATTTACCAACTGACTCTTCTATCTGAAAATGCCTTATCAAATACGCCTACAATTTAACGATGCTTTGTCTCATCGGTACTAACGACAATATCCTTGTTTCTCCTGTTTCTTGGCCCAACCCCATATCATCATCGTTTTTTGTCCAGTTAGATCATGACGGGTTCGTACAAAGACTTCTTCCGCGTGTTTGACTGCAACATTAAACGCGACGTCATCCCAAAGACGTCCATAGAAATCACCAAGCCACGACCATTCCTGCAACCAAGGCGCGTCTGCGCGACGGCGCCCGGCGTCAGCAAGTGCAAGAAAGAAAAGCTGACCGTTGACTGCCTGAGCTTCAACCAGAATATCTTCCGCTCGGCATGGTATCCTCAGGACAAAATACTCGTAATAGCCGCTACCAGGAACCACTACCTGTTTACCGAGCCGAGGTAGCTGCCAGCGAAGCCGGGGTAACACCAATGAGTCGAAAAAGAGCTTAAAAATGAACGGAAAAGGTGCGGGAGAGGCGGTGTTGGAAGCGGTTTAACAGCGGTAAACAAAAAGTTTATGATTGACGATGATAAACCGTTAAATATAAAAGATGATACATGATGGTGAGGGCGATGACCAGATGACCCATAGGGCTGCCGCGGAGTAAATGGTCGGGGAAAAGGTACAACGGAACAGGCAGAAACCGTAGTGGGAATTTAATTTTTGTCCCCACCAAATGCATTATATATGTTGTATGTATAATCGACCTTTGATTGTTATTTGTAATAAATCGCTCACCGGTGAAATGTGTGAAGGCAACAGTTAAGGTAAACCGAAGCCGTCACCGGATGCATATAATGGCAATTCGATAAACTAAGATTAAAATTTTACGTCATTAGTGTTTCATGTGACAGCAATGTACTGGAGTACCAAACACATGTGCGAAGTTTTTGGCGTGCGTTTATTTCATGTTAGGATATCATATGACATTATGGTACAGAGTTATGGTAGACAGGATAAAGAGTGAATCAGTTCCTAATTAACATTTTTTCACTTTAAAGTCTTGATTTAGCGAATAAATTACTTAAATTGCTGAATAGCCTACCTCGGAGTAGGTACCATTTGATGACTGATGTCGCAGGTGTGTTGCACTTATGTGAGCTGGTAGAAAGGAGATATTGCTATATAGAAACATCGACTATAATGTGTGCAGTATCAGTACAGTTGTCTTACAGCAAATCTGCGATGGTTTAAACAACTGAGGGTCACAGCCGTAATGTGCCGGTAAGCAGTAAACGTTGGAGGCCGATTTGAGAAAGACCTTCACTAACAAATGTGGAAGTATGAATACAGCCTCGATTCACATGTGTGGTTCACAACGTAATTCAGTTACCATATTTAAACCGGAACATGAAAGATTTTAGCAAAATCAACTCACCATACTACTTACTTAAATTATTACACATGATAGTCCGCGTTTTACCATTCTTTATTCTGCCTCACCAATATAAAACTCGCAGGAAAAATAAGAGAAGTTGTTTCACCTTTTACTCACAGGCCTTTTGCAATAATGAGAATCTAGCACGTTCAGTTTTAGTAAAAGGCTACGTGTCCTCAGATATAACAAATGCGTGATCGACGGCGCACGTTTCTGCCTTGGAGCGGCACTCACACCATCGTTCATTTACGACTGGGTTAAACTCCGGCGTCAGCTGTTCGAATTGCATCTCGTGATCAGTTCGCGCTCGATGAACGACATCCATGTGCGGAGCGCATTTGACTAGTCGCCCAAAAACGGTGGATTGGGGACGCGAAGCAAATACGGGGCGATAAAAGACCCGATGTAGAGATATCCCTCATGCTCGAGGACTTCCGAGAAGAACGTGAAGTTCGTTGAATGAAGACCTCGCAAAATCTCTCCGGTCTCAATTACCTCCACTACGATGCCTCTCTCCGGAAGGAGCTTGAGCAGGACTTTTCCGTTTTTGAACTGAAACAATACAAGACACGCAGAGAGATGAACTTAGATAACCAGAAGAACGGGATACGTTGCAAACTGACCACTTGACAGGACGAAGACATGTACGATAAAGCCTGTAAATAAGAACTGGCCAAGGCGGGACCTTGCGAAACGAATCCTTACATCAGCGCTGGTAGCTTTAATCGTGGGGTTGTTGAGGTAGCTATTGACGCGCTCTAATCCTTCGCCTACCAGCCAGCAGAATCTCATTGTAGCCTTCGCAATAAGGGGGTACGGGGCGATGAGATCTGAAATGTGAGGAAGAGTGACGGAGCGCGCTCCATCTATGGCAACCCAGTACGTGCCATGCTCATTGAGACGCAGATTATCCGGTCCGCCGGGCAAACTTGTCGTGAATTCTGTGAGCTTTCCTGTATGGCGAATTAAAAATTCCGTGGGTTTAACACGAGAGAGAAATTAACAATTAGTTGTCCTTTATTTGAAGTGAACGATTGGACTCATCTGTACCTGGTAATTAGTGTACTGGGTTGTGCTCGCTGATCTGCCGGCTAATGGTCGTATTTAAAGTCAATATTTACATGGCATTTTCGCCGGGCTGAGAAATAGCTTCTACTGCTGAGAATCGGAATGGTCAATCGGCTTTTTGTTGACGATACAATATGAATTTGTTTGAATATGAATAAAAAGTAAATGCGCGTTTTATGCGCCGTCTAACAGATGTGGTTGCATTACTGCATTAGCACGCCCAGCCCACAGATGATCAAATGAATTGACGCGAGCGTATATATGAGGCATTTACATTTGTCATTGTAGGATTTAGTTCAATCTGGCTTCACCGGCCGCCAGTTTTCTTCATAGAGACTGACCTTTGTCCGCGCCCTTCAGCTGATATTTAAGGATTCGCTTATTTGCGAGCTCCGAGAAGAGCAGCGCGGTCCGATCATCCGAAATTTGGACACCGTTCGGAAAGGCCAAGTTGTCCTGAAGGATACCACTTTTCTTCGTTTTGGTGTCGTACGTGAGGATTCTGAAAGCAGCAACAGCCCCGTATCCTATACTGCTTTCAAATAGCCTCAAAATGTCCAATTTGTGAATGACTAGGATGAAAGACAACAACTAGAAGTGAGTGGTAGAAATAAGGGCTTCAATATAAAGATTTCGCTATTCCAATGTTCGAAAAATTCTTCATAATGGCAATAGATTTTGCACATTGGCTCAGCTGATAGCGCACCTGCCAGTGGTGTCGTGCTCCATAACTATGTACGTAAGCTGGTGAAGTCCCCAGCGAGTACTAGCTTGCGAATAGTAGATAATACCGTTGTCATCGATGTCCAAGTCATTGGGAAACAGGAGTTTCGATGTACCAACGTACTCCCCGTTTGCAACGAGTGTCTCTACCTTGCCTGTGTACGTGTGTAAGATTGGCAAAGGAAGTGGGCGACTTGTTATTCGTAGAAGCTAGCTAACTCATCAGGAAGTTTTTTTACTAAAACGCGCCGAAATTGTAAATCCATTCGTTTGACCGGCACTACATACGTTGCAAAGGTACACGACAGAGGAACCCACTAGGTAGAACTGGCCAACCTGTGTTAATGTCGATTTTGAGCAGCCCTTTGTAGGCATCAGCGGCGTACAAGTCCCCGTTCGGCGCGAAGCGCAGCCCTAAGACGCGACCGCATTTTTCCTCCTCGAACAAACCTTCGCAATCACTCCCAGTGTTGGTAACCTGCTCGTGGAATCGCCCAAAACGAAAAACGCACAAATGTTATCTGCAGCGACACGAGGAAACGACGAAATGAAATTCGGTAACGCTCTCAGTGTGGATCGGACGTGGGCGTTTATAAATCAGGGATTTTTTTAGGCGGTAGTCTACCATTGCGGACGTTCGGACGAAGACCTACCGAATATCAGCAACTTTGCGTGTGTGTTTGCTGTGGGGAAAACCGAACTTTCCAAGCGACTTTAGACAAAGTATACAATAGCCATGTAAATGTCCTAATTTATGTTAGAATGTCATTGTCACAACAGCTATAGAACAATTTGAGTTTTCTGCGGTTCACGCATGCAAGATTTCTCGTGCGTATTTCTTCCTGCAAGTTTATTTCACTTCCCAACGTTAAAAAGCGTCTATATTTAACTGGTCTACTTTCTTTACAATACGTGTCCAAAATATGTCCAAGCCCAGCAACGGGAACGCTTTAGCGGTAGAGGCCAATAACTCTCAGGCAAATGAGTCCTTTATGTCACATCAGTTCGTTTCGAAAGTGTTCACATTCTGAGAGAGCAGACGTTATGTCAAGCTGTTTATGTCGAATCATTTGCATTTACCTTGGTTAAGGTCTCCTTGATTGGATCTATGCGATATACATCGCCGAGCTGGGTGCCTGTGTAGATCATACCGTCCTTAATGGCCAGTGACTCTGGACCGTTTAGTTTCTGCTGGAAAAGCATTTTTGCTCTGTGCAGATCTTTATTAATTGTCAATCGACCTGTGAACTCGGGTAACGTTACACTGTGAAAAAGAAGAGAAAAATAAGATATTATTTGTGAACCAACTCTTTGCCGAAGGTTCTTTTTTTTTGTTATTTTTCTCTATACCGAACAACGAGACCCACTGCCTGGCAGCAGCAGTCAGAATGGTCGACGAAGATCAGTACTGAAAATGCGAATATGTTTCACGAATACAATATTTCTAATAAGTTCGAGTCTTGCAGGTAGCTACACCGATGCTGTTCTACCGACGGTACATCTCCGATGTAATTTGCCATTTTTGATGTAATTTGGCACCGCCCGATGTAACTTGGCACCAGCCGATGGAATTTAATTTTATTTCTTCATAGTCAACGTGATTGCGCTGTTCGGATAAAGCATGCGACCTACATAATACGTCGGCCATTAGTGACAACTTATGGCGTTTCTTACTTGTACGCTACGGGGTGAAAGTCGAGTGGGATCGGAGCGAACGGCAGCAGGAAGAAGGCCAGCAGCGACGCAAGGGCCACCTGTATCTGAAGTTTCCACAAATACCACATCTTTCGCTGGTAACGAAACGAGCGTTGGCGAACAAACTTCACCTAGTCATAGGCTGAATACTGGAACAGATTAGAAGCACGTGTTGCTTAGTGATGTTTTTTTTCGATAACGCGGAGTCGAACGCTTCGGCATCGGCTCTGCAAGCCTTGATTGGCCTACGGTTGGACTGTTTAACGCGATGGATCACAGCTGAAACGAGTGGCGAGGATCTGATAGATCGAAAATTGCCTTGGTACAGATGTGGCGTTTAAGTGTAATTTTCTGCTCGGCTGCTGTCTCATCTACAAAATCCTGTACAGACGAAAAAAGGTTTGTACTTACTCGTGTATATTTCTGTGTGCGTGTGTGCCGAGATAGTAGTGAGACAAGTAAAAATAGACTTTTAAATAGAGTATTTGGTTGGCCTCCTTCTTAATGCGGATAGGCGGCAAGCTTGCTATAAGATATACAGCACCTTTACAGTAGTTCCCTACGATGAAACGAAAATTCAAGAATACGTAGCAAGCGAAAAATCTGAGCAGGTTCGCGTACAGTTTTCCGACAAAACTTGAATCAAAATCAATCAATTCGGAGAACCTTACTTCGCCTTTACTTTTCCAGGGGATAAGCAAGTACAGTTACCTCATTATCCTCTACGGTATCTCGGTACGGTAAAGTACTACGCATCACTGTCGGTCGCCCAAGCAAAAAGCATCAATTTCGATCAAAGGCTGTAAATTTTCATTATCTGAGTCTATTGAATCTGCCTAGACCAAAATATCATATTTGGCTGTCAGTACGTATGGGTATCAAGCCTTGACCGAAACTTTCCAAACATACAAATAAAAAAACCTATCGTATCCACAAGCCACGCTAAAAATTTAATACCATGAACACTAATTTGCAAGGGAAAAGGTTTGAATAGGTCTGTAAATCTCGTACTAGCCACTACAGGTTGTGGGTGATCTAGGTGCATTACGCATTTTCGCACCGCACCCCCACTAAGTCTTGCAGAAGATCAGGTTTATCATTTAGACGCGAGATATCACTGCACTAGAAAATTGCAGAATTGCTCGGCGACAACTGTTGGCCTCCAAACAACACTCGCGAACTCGAAAAGACGAGTTATACATACCGGCGTTCTAACGAAACGACTGTATTCGCTCGAGTGCAATTCAACGATACACATTCAGTTTAGAATAATTATAGCCGATATAGCTGCCACGAGCATTGTTCAAAACAAATTCCGCAACGTCAGCGATAAGTCGTTTAGTTCGATGCAGACGGTAATTCACATGCAAATTACATTAGTTCACGTAGGCTATTAGCGCTATAGAAACACCGACAAGGGATGTGACTATGTGTGTTTCGATGCGTCTGCGTCGCCCGCTCAAGTTTTAGCGCACTTACAATCGAAACCAATTTGAAAGTTCAGATATCCGTTGCTGGCATCGCTGGCACAGGTAACTAGGCTAGAGGTTCCGGGGTAGCGACCGTGCGGTACGGAGACATTCTCCAAGCTTTAGAGGTAAGCGGACGTAAACAGTTCCTTCGGCGTGGCCAAGCACAGCCATCGCATCGTCAGGATGTTGTACGTGCAAAGCCTCCTCACTCAGCCGTCTCATTGGATTGAGAATGGCGGAAAATATATGGCCAGTGAAGGCAAATCAATTTGGTATAATATTTCAATATTAGCAACCATTTTGAGCAGACCGATTGGCAACACGAAACGGC
>MNPL01007676.1:21069-40540 GCA_002081605.1 Tropilaelaps mercedesae | reverse complement strand
CTATATATATATATATATATATATATATATATATATGCTATTCAAGTGAGACACTGACGCATACAACGGGCGGCCTTCAGGAAAATCGCAATTTATGTTTTAGTTCACTCCATATTCCATACAGATAGCCGCTTATAGACCTACAAATACCAATGAAATTTATACGATGTGTTCGAGCTACAATGTAGTGTCAATAAACTTATGAGTGACAGGTCACCCGCACAACGAGATTGCATCTTCTCCTTTCTTCACCAGTGCTAATGAACTAAAAAATGCACCATTTATCGTGACAGACTTTCTCGTAGACTGGACACCTTTATTAAAAACCCATTCATCTAATTTTTCCCATCATAAAGCTACCACACAGATAGTCAACACGTTATAGCATGGGCAAAATACTTTCATGCTTCATATAGGTGCACATTTCTCAATTCTTCTTAACCCAAATGCACTCAGAATGATAGAACTCCGAATAAGCAATGTATGTCCATGTGTGCATGTGTGCGTGCGTGCATGCGTGCATGCGTGTGCGTGCGTGCATGCGTGCATGCGTGTGCGTGCATGCGTGTGCGTGCATGCGCGCGTGCGTGTGCGTGTGTGTGCGTGCGTGTGCGTGTGTGTGCGTGTGTGTGCGCGTGCGTACGTGTGCGTGCGTGTGCGTGCGCGTGTGCGCGTGTGCGTGCGCGTGTGCGTACGTGTGTGCGTGCGTGCGTGCGTGTACGTGTGTGTGTGCGTGCGTGTACGTGTGTGTGTGCGTGCGTGTACGTGTGTGTGCGTGCGTGCGTGCGTGCGTGTATGTGCGTGTGCGTTTGCGTGTATGTGTGTGACTGTTCAGTAAAAATCGCGCACCTGTTCGCTCCACTCCACCAAGCTGGCACTATCGATGTTTCATCTGACCTTCGTTTTAAAACAGTAACGAATGTCTATATATCACTACATGGCATCGACGCTATCAGTGACATTTCATTCCTAGGAAGAAATTTTGACACAGTACAAACACACCACCTACCGTCAAGCTACCTGTCACTGTGTGTTGTGAGTTCCTTCAAGCCGACCCACGCACTTCCTCGTCGTCATCGTCGGTAACAGCGCCTTCGCCGGCCGGGCGGCTTTACCTACCTAGCGGATCTCACGAGATACTCCACCGATGGCTTATGCTGTAGCCAATTTTTTGTCGTATATGGTCAAAGAAAATAGGCCCGTCGTCGAGTGGCGACCAACGTGGCTGTGCTTTTGGAGATTTGTCATTCAGGCCATAGGAACCATTATTGCTCTGCATGAATTTCACCTGACTTTTGAGTGAGAATACCAATCGCGGCAATTTCGCAGTTGTCAATCAATCTACATTTGAAGAGCGTATTCTGGTAGATTGCTGACAGATCTGACGATGGCCTCAGAGATAACGATAGCCTCAAATAATACGTCAGAGGTATGGCACGCCATACTAAATATTGCGGCTATTTTTCGTATAGCCATCACGGTGGATAGATGCGTGAAACGATGCGCAATTCGAAATCCCTAGCTCCCCTCAAAAACCTCATACCTGGTCGCTTTGTATGTCAGAGTAGCGCGGACGGCTTGATCGTATTGCAGGGCTAAAACGTACCGCCAGCAGATTCTGAACATTTTGTTAACCGCACGTCACCGGCGCAGTAGTTTTCTTCTAAACAAGTACGTAAGATTTCTTAAAAATGCCCAAATCGGCGCTCTTCATTATCTGATACCTCAAATCGAACTCCACTCCAACAGAAAACAAGGATGACTGCGAAAACACAAAATAAACTGTACAATACGGAGTAATGTTTTGTTTCTCTTTCGGAACATGTGCTAGCTTCATAGGGACTAATGACGGCTGTAGCTTGAACGCTGGCATCTTTTGCAATCGTTCAGCCATACGGATGTCATTGGCTTTTTCCCCGCATAGAACAATCCAACCAGCAGAATGTTACCATGATATCACCAAGATAACTTGAAGCATCTCTATTGTTTTGACGGGAGCGATATTCCTCTTGAAAGAACTCAACTTGAGGATGAGTAAACAGATTCTTGCTTTGTCTGCAGACCCGGTGAGTGACGCAGCCAACTGGCTAGCCGGCGTGCTTTTAGGCCAAAGCAATCTATCTACATGTATCTGATCAAAATCTATGGGACATTTTGAACGAAAGCAGTTTTGGACCGATACAAGTTCGCTCTAAGATAAAACGGGGCGGACAGCAAAATTTAGCACTGATAAAAATACTACCGCCAAACATTCGTCCCATTGTGATTACTGAAAAATGCTCGCCGCTAAGATAACCCGCTCGATTAATTTCATAGCAAAAACTTTGAACAAAAATGAGTGCTAGCCTGTAATGAGAACATCGACTGGAAAATATAAACACTCAAGTTAGCGGTCGTGTGGTTTATGGAACAGTAGCCCTTAAAACATTTTTATGTTTAGCGGTAGTATACAGCCAGGCAGCTCCATCTGGTTACGATGACCTGAAGGATTTGCTATGTAAAGCCACTTGTATTCATCCGTTCAGTCTTGGGCCTCAGATTTTGTCATATTGATGTCCTCTCGTTTTTAGTGAAAAGGAGATCGGAACGGAACCCTTAAGACGAACCAGACACTAGTCCGGCGGGCATCCCAAAATAGAGACAGAGTACAAAACTGTATACATACAAGCATATTCTGCAGAAAAGCCGTAAACTAATAGACTCAAAAACTACGGTACATGAGCATTCTTTATGCTAGTGTTCTACAAACCAAATGGCTAGCTTAAGTGTTGATATTTTCCTGTGCAACGCTGTGAGCTCAGGATTAACTTGTATATTGTGGAGGAATATTTAGTAAACATGTACTAAGTTGATGGTAATCGATCTTAATTTGGGCGGGATGTTTGTAAGCATATCCCTTCGAGGTACGGTTACAAAGAAATTTGTTTTGTCAACGATACAATTAATCTTGGGTAGACTTGTCGATAAGATTAGGATCTGCACGAGATCATCATACCGGAGTGAGTTGCACCGAGCATCCTAATCGATATATGTTAGCCAATAATTTATTATTGCATGTCAGCAAATTCGAATGGCCGTCCGATGCTTGTCCAGCAAATACGTGTAGGTCTGTGTGAATCGAAAACACCTCGAAAAAGCAGTCCATCTAATATGGAATGGGCTCCAGTGCAAAAAAACTCATTTGCAGCTCCTATATAGCGGATAGGAAGTGATTTCTGATCACGCATGCGCCTCCAGTATGTATATGATCGCTATCGACCACAACATTAGGTACTGGGGTATATGTTGAGTCTGTTGAGAGTCTAGCTAACGGCTACTGTCCGAGGGAGATCCACTCAAAAAGCACAGTCAATCATCAAGGAGAGCTAATCATGGGATAGAAGAATACATTTACAATCCTGCAATACTCACAGGCCACGTTAGTAAATCAAACTTGCGAACAACATTGAGCTACAGCTACACATCGTTGGGCACATAATATGTTGTCTGGCAACGCGAGCATTGCGAGGGGGGAAAAGGATAATATACAGATGCGCACGCATCCTCACACACTAACGCCACCGGTATAGATGATCGTCTAAATTGACGTACGGTTCGTGCTTTTGCAGTCATAGTGTACGGCGCGTCGGGCTGTCAGGATGGAACAATAATTGGTTTTCCTAACTGAAGTTCTACTTCATACCACTGGACTCGACTGCTGGTCGCTGTCTTAAACATGTCACATTACCTATTTCGACGGCTTAGTTCGGTGTTATAGCCGGAGCCGTGCATATGTGCTTCTTACCGTCTGGAGCTTTTGCTGTCACCGCGCCGGCAGAACCGACGCACGTAACCGAACGCGCACCTTGATGGCCGAGGATCCCGCGGCCGGTAGCGGTTGCCCGTTCTGGCCATTTCTACAGTTCGAGCTCAATGAAGAACAAATCAGCTAGTCGAATCAAATTGTTGCACGAACTATGCCCACCGTGGAACAACCTGACAATATGACGACTTTTGCCGTCAAAAAGTTCAGTATAATAAAAGCGGTTGACTCGTTCAAGTCGTAAGTCGACGCAGGAGAGAAAACCGTATGTCTGAACACTTTGTACGTGTCATACCTTTAAGAGCTTTCATCTGTTACGCGGGTGTGTCCAGGCAGCCGTTTCAACGTTGGCGACTGGATATCCCTCTGTACACATAGTCAGAGCAGACTAGATGCCCGAAAAATTGCCAACTCTTGCCAGACGGAAGCTACACGTTGCCTTGCCTTCTTTCTCGTACGTGAATCGCACACCTAGCAGCTAACACAGGAGGCTGTGGATAAGTAGAGACACAAAAGACACAACCGCAAGTGAGAGCAGTGCTGCTGCTTCGGTCTGGGGGGAGAGGAAGTGCTAGAAGGATTCGATGCGCAAAGACTTGAATAAGTGAAAACGGGTAGCCACCGGGCACAGAAAAAAATGGCCCAACGAGCCTTCTGCTAATAGCATTCGTCGGCAGTCGTCCCTCGGTGACAACTGGCTCCGCTGTGTTAAGCATAGATTTGCCTCGACAAAGCGCTGGCCGAAGGCTGTTGACAAGCCGTGGAGCAAATCTACGCTCAGCAACAAGTGAAGAACTTAACAAAGTCCATGGAGACGTAAGGGCCGAGCAGAGGTGAATAGCCTACAGCCTATATAAAAAAATTTAAGCTGGCGTTTGCTTTTCCAATGGGGTAAAAGCATCTGGGTTTGGACGTTTTAGTGTAAGATGTATTCATACAACATCGGTTCAATTAGCTACATGAAATTGGCGAAATGACTATTGGAAAAAGTGAAGCCATCATAACATGGCCAGTTAGCTTTGCAAAAGAAAAGAATTTCGGCACGTTTGTCATTGAAGTCTTCGTCGCCTCTGATATTATCCTTACGAAGTTTGTATACACTCTATCCGAAACTAAACAATATATGCAAATAATGATTTTTCCGTTGCATTTTTTAGTACACGAAGGTAATTGTGGCAATTTATTTGCCAGGCCGATAACGAACGGGAGTTGAACATTTTTAGCAACTTTATTTAACATGCGGTGCTCGTAGCCAGGCGCGTATGTACTCAAAGCTGTAGAGTGGCCGAAGGAAGCGGTGCTATCAATCACGTAGATAATGGAGTACGGTAAATCCGCTGGGCTGGGCAGACGTCAGCGCCTCCTGTACGACACAGAGGAAACAATCTGTTCGATGATCCTCTGCTCGACATGGATATTACTGACGGGTAATGATAGTCTAGTATTGGGAACAAATATAAGTTGCAGAGAATACATCGGCCGTGAGATGGATGTTGGAACATTTTTGCGTTGACATCACTCTCGAGAGGATATACTCGTACTGCCGGGTGTCTGGATACCCGAGCGGGGACTGGGCAGCATTCCTCGCTTGCAGAGCCATTTGCGCCCGACTCACAATATTTGAACCTAGACCGCACGCCGATCCGCAACGTGGAAGAGTTTTGTTATTTTGTAAACATTATTTTTGTATATACCACGTATTGCTCATTCGAGTTTACACCAGTTAGATCCGATCGCGTGTGAGTATGAAGACATGGGCCTTGGATGCGCCTCCTCCTCTCTTTTTCGGTTCTGCGTATTCTGCAAAAAACTCTATCTCTAATGAACTTGCCGTGAAAAGCGTACAGAAAGCGTACAGAAGGTTCGTTTTCCACTTCTATTTTGTCAAAGTACTACTTGCATCTGCGCATTTTGATCAGTGACCAGCACTCAGCGTAGTGGTCGTTGGATGCAGGTTTTGTGTGGGGGGTACGTCTTACGAAGTAATTTGAAAAGAATGCTCTAGCCATTGAACGTTGGCTGATAGTTGGCTCTGAAAAATGGATTCAAGTTGTAGAGAGGAGCCTCACGCCAATAACGCTGATATCCGGGAACACTCTTTGGCCAAATCCGGCCGATTTGTGTCACTCAGTCGGTGTGGCAGCGTTCAATCGTCCGACTACGTGGATTACGAAAAATGTCCGTGCCTTTCCCAATTAGACTTTCCTTAGAATTTCACAGCTACATGTAACTTAATGGAAGTGGTCATATATATGTAGTTTTTTCAACACCTACGAATTTGAATGCCTGGGATCAATGTGGTATATACCCTATGTCGTTGTCGTACTTTTTATAGTTGTGCACTGGCTGACTAACATTAGAAAGTTATTGTTATCGATTGAGATCATTCGAAATGAATTGAGATATGTACACTGACTTTTGCTTTTCGAGTTCATTGATAAGACTAGGCTTCAAATCCCTTTCTCGCAGGAAAAAATCAGACTTAGTACTGATATCTGGAAACACAAAAAGCATAAAAACTTTGACTTACCAATGGATGCACTGACAAACTGCATGAAAATTACCATCTCATACTTTTTGCCCTATATTTAACTGCCGTCTGCTGCGGTAATGTATATATATATATATATATATATACTTTTTTTTTTTTTCAATCTTTGTAAGTTATTGAATACGTTTATGTGCTTTTTTGATAATAGTAAAAACTGGTGCATTAACACCGCAGTAGCTACTCCATTGATAACGCTGGTGTTAAGTCAGACGTCCGTAGTCGGCTCCTTAATCCACTTTGCACAGGTTGAATGGGCTGTATTTACAACTTCTGTAATTATAAACTCCAAACTCCACACGGTGCTTCAATGCCTCTAATGACAAAACTTTTTTTAACTAGACGCTATGCATCTTTTTAAATAATTTATTGTTGTCCAAAAATCCACATACTATCAAACAACGCCCGTACTTTCTTCGGCTCGCTTTAGGAGTGACCACATCCTAAAAATAAGAGATAATCACTTTATTTTTAAACTGCATGTTTATAATAGTTTGATATATTGACAGCATCTAGGATTTGCATAGCGTAGAGTCATATATTGAGTTTATATCGAATTTCAGCATGAAAAGGGTGCCTAGCATTATATCGTCTCGTCATCGACTAGGGGCACTCGTATAGTAAAATCGTTTCCGTTTGGCTTGCCCTTTATCGATTGGTCTAGCTGTTGGCCGAATATTTTACGGGCAGATCTGATTCGTTGGCGGTGGTAGTGACGCATGTTGTACCGAACTAACGATATGCTTGTCGACATCATCGAACGTGTATATCCTTACATAACCGTGCACCAGTATCAGTTCACGCCACCTTTTGGCCGAGTAGAAGTAAATGTAAATTAGACAAATCTGAAGATGCTTCGATTTGCGTGATAACGCTAGGTTTCACAGTCATAAAAGCTTTAAATACACATTATCTCTGTGCACGGATTTGACCGTGACAACATACTTAGCCTCACATTGTAGACTCCACTCCTAAGTTGTATATTTACGCGGCCGACACATACGTGAACATCGCATGGCTGAGTCTCTGAGTCTATTGCTTCAATTGAAGGAGTTACACGATTGTCTGCAGGTTAGTAACGTTGGGGTGTAAACAGGCAATGCAAGCAAAGGCGAAGGCCATAGGCTTTGTGACTGGGCTACGATGTTTCATCGAAATGAAAATTAGAATTCTGATGATGGTGCGTGCAACCTCACCTTACATCGTACAATTGGAAGTGCCACATTTCACCATCACCGGATATGTGGCAATCGACTTGACCGATTGACTAATAAGTCAATATGGCCGTAGTCCTAAAACTCGGCAAATTACAATCATGAATTACGTTTACGTGGATGAAAAAAGTACGTTTTTTTTCAATATTATTGTCCTTATCATTATTAATACAGTTACGATATATACGTCCATAATCTTCGTCAAGATCATTACCGCTATATTGGGAAAAATTAGGTGGTTTTTTGGCAACATGACTGGCTAGTATGAGCGCTTCTAAGACTATATATCATCGCCTTCGAAACGAGCCATTCACTTTTTTCGAGCTCACCAATCAGGGTAGACCGAAACATTTAGTGTCTCTCCTTTGCAATGGCGGAAGAGCCGCATTCGTGACGTTTTCTACCCACATCTTTATTTCAAAACTATTCCTTTATTCCAACAAACGAGCTCTTCTTCCCTGTCTTCTTTAGCACCTCTAGCAAGTCATCGGATGATAACGTTGAGGTAATAAACACCTGCAATAGACGTGTTGTACAGACGAATTCCAAGAGAGGAATACGAGAGAAACGTGCGCTGTTATTGCGACTCACAGAACTGGGAAATAGTTTGTGGAGGCATCGTGTACCAAATTTCGAATGTACCTCGAACGAAATTAGACTTGCTGATTAAGAATGGTTCGATTTATACGCTTTGAACACGATAAGTGATACGCCCAAACAAAAAGCACATTTGTCTACGCACAAGGGCACTTGCATAGACAAAAACACACTGCTAAAGAAAATTTTTCCACATACCGGCTATCAATGTATGAAAGCATTTACTGTCGAACGCTTTAATAGCCGAAGTTGAATATCGAAAGCTTGTGTATGGCGTTCTAGTAATGTCAACCTATCGCAAATGTCGTACTGGTGCTTTAATCTATATGAAGAGCTTGCTCCTTGTTCAGGGTGAAATAGGTATGTAAATGTAACTCGACAAAATCTGTCGACGATATCTCATCATCGGTGGAAAATGATAATGAAATACCACTATGGCTAAGCAGACCCCGAGGTGCCAAAATTACTGGGCTGAATAATAGCTCCCTAATATTCGAATATTAGATAGAAACTCAAATATCGCATGAAAAAGCTAAAAGACAGTTATAGATTAGTGCGGACAATAACGTACCCGCTCATTGGTTAGATCAATGTCGACCTTTTCAACGCCCTTTCCCTCGAACTTTCCAAGGACCCTTTTTACCGCACTGGAGCAGCCCTCACACGTCATTTCAACTTTAAATTCGTAGACCTAGAAGGAACATCAGACAAGAACAGGGTTAAATGCTATAGGACTCTTAAGTCAGTTTGCCAAATAAGTCGGTTTTGGCCAAAGAAAGGTCGTACGTAGCAACTTGCAAGCATCTCTCATCTGTGTGACTCACAGTGTGAGATCGTTTTTGCTGTTGCTATGAAGCCTTAGCTGTGTCGTCAGCGAGAAGGGTACAGAATAAACAGATCTTGAACGTCTAAGTTTAAAGAAAATTCGCATTTTTAACCAATATGGATGACATATGGAGTTATAATACAAATGCATGTGTAAACACACGTCTGTGTAGGCTACTACACGATTAAAAGACCTGTTGGATGCTAGTAAAATGAAACCTCATCTTTCTGAGAAAGATTAAACTATCGATTTTATCGCCAAAGGGATATTCTAACAGTCAAATCATTATAACACACCAAGGCACATACAGTTCTACACATTTGAAATATAAAGATTAAACTATCGGTTTTATCGCCAAAGGGATATCCTAACAGTCAAATCATTATAACACACCACGGCACATATAGCTTTGCGCATTTGGAATACACACATGCTCCATAGAGGTCTGTCCTCAAAGCAGCTGCTTTTCATTGTTAGCTAAGCCAAAAATACTCAAGAAAAAGGATACTAACAAAAATTCTCAATCAAATGCACACTTGATGATGATGATGATGATGAATGATAACAGATAATGATTAAAATGTCTAATGTAATTTATTCCGTAATCCACCCGAAAAACGTAACACTGAGTTAAATCTTTTCGAACATTGGATTCTATTTGCCTTCCGCCATCGCCTGCACGTGAGTTAGAATCAGTATGCTAGTTATTCAACGTGCCTATGGCTAATACACAAGCATGGTGCTACTGGACTCTTCACTTTAATAACCTCAGCTCTACATCGACACCTCACAAATCACTCTAGGGCGGTAAAATGTAAACAGCTCTCACCAACCATCTATAACGCACCGACGTAACATCCAAAGTAAGATCGTTTCTTATTGCATACATTTTAGTACTGCAATGCACTCGTTTCGTCTGTGTGCGATTGCTTGTTTTACACCCTGACTGTAACACCTAGTCCGAATGTACTTGGCAAATCCGAAATGACCAGCGGTTCCTAATAAGTACCGAGTCCACATAAATAGTGTTCGATGTAAAATGACTGCATATGTATTTAAAAATACATAAAAACCAAGGAACGAATGCTGTACATGGCGCATGACAGTCGAAAAGTTAATATTAAAGAAATCCTCGCTTCGGAAACTTGCTGGGTCTAAGATCGCACGGCAAGGTGTCATTATATATTCCCGCAGCTCGTAGTTCGGGCGAGTCTTGCATCTTCGTACGCCACATTTCCGACGGGACAACGTATTGCTCGGGCTTGTTGCGGTGTTTGGAGCACCGCTTAACGGCTTTAGCCAAGCTGGGGTCGAGATTTTTGAAAAAGCGCTGACACTCCACACACTCGGGAATTTTTGGCGGAATTTTCGACGACCCGGGGAGATGTGCGCCCGCTGGGGTAGTAATAGCCGTTCCTGTACTCAAGTCATCAATTGGTTCGTTGCCATGTGCCTCTAGACTTGTTGCCGAGTTCTCACCGGCGGGCTTCTTGTTTCCGAATCGCGGTGACAGAGGTTCACGCTTCACCCACGATGGTTCTCTACGCAAGTTTGATGTAGAATCGCTCAGCAGTTTTTTCACTGGACTCCTCTTCCGGGCCACGCTCTTTTGTGATGCCTTACTAACACGCGGCTCGTACTTAAGCACCAGCGGAATCGGCTGGTTCTTCTCAGCCGGACTCAGCTGAGTTTCGGGCACTTCTTCAGTTGTGACGGGCTTCTTCTGCGGAGTGTCAAATAGGGTCGAGTCTTCGGCAAATATTTCGACGCTCGATCTGCTCGGCTGCGCCAGTTGTTGTGTCTGAGTCAGCTTCTCCTTGACGGCGCAGAGCTGGGACTCGAGGTTCTCAATTTTACGTTGAGTCAGCGATTTGTACTTGCGGAAGTTGTCTTTTACTAAAGAACACCTTGCACAGGGTTGTGTTAACGGCCGCTCATTTTCACGTTGTCGTCGAAACAGTACGAATATCTGTCCCAGTAGCGTTTCGAGAGTTGAGTTTTCGGGAGGTGAGCATAACGCTAGGTTGATGCTAAGCGAGGAGGGCGTACTGTCACAAGACATTCTGAAATATCTCGCAACAAATACACGGCTCATGTGTCACGCACGGTGCCGGTTTCGAACGAGCGGGCTCTTTCAGTTCATGAAAATGAATGAACGCATTTATGGGAACGCCACATTCAATCTGCACAACGAATTCGAAAATCTGGTGCCCCACCAGCGTTTTACTCAACGCACGTTAATCACCCGTATTGCTCTAGGAATTGTAACGAACGGTGTTCAATGCACAGTGAGAACTGGCTCTCACAGAAGAGTTTGATGCGCGCGTATCTGAACAGCTGACTCACCGGTAAAAGGGGAGAACGTTTTAAAAATCTGTTCACGATAACTACTAGCACATCCTCCCGGGAAGTAACTAATAAATAAATAATAATACTATCAATGCAGCTGTCATTAATTGCTACAAGATGGTTATGTCTCTCGTCTAACGAATTACTGTATTTTGATCAATCTAAATATGGAAAATTAATAGTAATGATGATAAGATAAAGACCACGCCGTTTTCCCAAGAAGCCTTGTTTGTATACTGTCGTTATCTGTATACTTGTCAAAAACATCTTCTATTAAATTCTATAGGTCATGACGTGGTTATAAAAGTATAAATGACACAAAGGTTTCGAAGGGTGGCATTCTCCACGGGAAACTCCCATATGACAGACTAACGTATAGCAGCAATTCGATTTGTCTTCTAGTCTTTGACGGCACAAAAAGAAAACAACCACGAAGACTAAGGTACCAATGACTATACGTGTTTCCGTACCTTGGACATTTTGACGTAGTAAGACGTGGAAAGCCTACAGACGTCTACGCGCAACCAGTGTTACGAGCAAGAACCATTAAAACGGGCAAACGAAACTGAAACCGAACTACTGCCGAAACTAGCTCAGTAGAGTTCTTCTCTCACTCAATTGGCGTAAATGATGCGATGATCTCTGTCTAGCCGCTTGAACGTGCGAGAGGCGACCACACATGGTGTGATGTCAAGAATTCTAAGCGGATTTCTACGAACCGACGACAGTTGCTTCTACCCGTGAGATGTTGGCTACACATTTAAAGAAATGCTAATGAAACATCTTAGACAGAGTAGTTAGCAACGCCTGAGAAAATTATTAAAAATAATATTCTACACACTCATAAACGTACTGATTCCAAAAAGAACAAATATGTGTTTAGTGAAGAAAACTCTGTAGACATTTATAGAAACGTATCTGTTTCGTCGCATGTTATATAATCATAAGTTAGATATAGATATGGCATGAATTGTACAATTCAATAATAATAATATACTTAATAAGTTCTCTACCTGATCTATTGACGTTCTTTTTTGTGTCATTCAGCTGTTGTGTTTGTGTGAATAAACCAAATGATTGATGTCAATGTATTGTTGTGGCGCACGCTTTGCGTTCGAGCATGCGTGTGAGAACCACGCGGTTTGATTAAAAGTGCTATGGAAACAATGGTACTGATGTACTTAACGCAATCTTACGCCGTATAGCGTCTCGTCAAGCCTAGAAATTCATTTCGACAAAGTCATCTGCGAGCCGTTTGTTTATCGATCACTCGCTGGAAGAGCATAGAAGCTACTGAAAATCACTGTCATTTTAGGTCACAGACATTCTCTACTCGGTTCGCGAAATGACCGTGGTTATCTGACGACTGTAGAAATCGGCTATTAAGTTACCGTTCGACTGGTGTCCGAGTGCAATAGAATTTAAACTCCAGTACGTAATCGTGTAGTTGCGTATTGCGGTCGTAATGTTCGTCGAATTCAAGTGATTGGTTGGTCGCTCTAAAGTGGCGACCGCGCGGATTTTCAGTCGCAGTCTGGCTAGGTGAGCCTGATCCACGTGTAAAGGCAGATATGACGTCGACGTCTGCATGGAAGACTACAGTAAACTAGATAGAATGTGGGCTAGACACATCTGATATTTTCCTATACAAATGTACCCTCGTGTTCATTTCACACATATTTAGCCGTCGAGCATGGTGGCAACGGGTACGAGTATCGAAGCATTGTAAAGTACATCTATTTTGATATTTGTGGAAGTAACACGTCTAAGTCACGAAGCGCTAGTTTAAGCAGGAAAGCCGTCCATGATAGGACTAATAGAAAACGGACAATCCGCCTTGCTTTCGTGTACACCCTTACATTCAACGTACGCATCCTGGGTCTCGATTTTTGCTATTTTTGCTATGGTCTCAACTGTCGTTAAAACAGTCAAAGGCCATGCAACGTTGTAATACTTTCACTAATCGCTTGTGACGGTAAGCCATGCTCGTTGATTAATGCTATCATCAGAATGGGCGGATCATAACGATGCGTGTGAAATCCCCTGTGGATCAAAGAAATAGGCCGTTTAAAATACCTAAGTTAGTTGCGAATTATATTCTATCCCGTGGGGAACCTCTATACGTGCGTTTTGCACAACCTCATGCGACTACTGAAGGTGTTAAAAATGAGCGTTTATACTTTGCCTGAAATCCTTTGAGCACTGTTTTTGTGGGCAGGCATGTAGGTTCAGGATTAGGTGTGTATTTTTGTAAAACGGTGTTACTTTATTACACGCAGCGCTCAGACAATGTTGCTTGTTCCTGATTGTCGTGTAATTCTGCAATGAATATTTATCGACCTAAGCTGTTCCATTGTTCGCTAGGATTTTCTATCTGTCAGCGCTGATTTTGCAGAAATTTCATTCACCATGGCTGGCACGATCAATGGGCCCGATCCCGTATAACAGAGCTACTTAACGCTCATCTATAAATGTACGCCTTTGAAACCCTGGTGGGCTATTTTATGGAACAGACTAAAGATGTTAACTCCAATATTTAAGCGTCAAAAGCCTCAATGTCCTATATCAGGAATATGCTTAGCTGAGATGCCCATTACTGAAAAAATAGGGGAAAACAAAGCACATAAAAATATGTATTTTCTCTTCTCTGCACAAACACTCATCTTCATTTTTGTACCGCTGCCAAAATTTCGAACACGAATCGTCTCAAACTTTCCAATGCCATTGATGAACAGCACATCTGGTCAATTGCCGGTACCAGGCGACCTGATAGAGTGAACGACATTAATTCACCGTACGCGCAATTAGCTCAAAACGCCACCGACTGACGCCCGATTAGCGAGTCACTCAAGTGCCGCCGGGCGGATCTTAGCCGACCATGGGTGGGCCAGATAGAGAACTCGAGTCGGGTCTGATTAGAGCACTTCGGCGTAATCAGGAGAACGACCTCATCGGGCGAGGATGAGTGAAACGCCAATTCGGCACCCGTCCTCGGCCGCGCGAGGCATATAAATAGGCGTCTCGTGGACGAAAGGAAAGCATAACGCCTTTCAGTCGTGCTTGCTCCAGGATCAGCGTTTCGAGCTCGTCGGTTTTCACCAGTTCGAGAAGTTCAGCGATCTGCAGCGATGTTACTCGTTCGTCAGATAGTGTTTGGCGCGCTGGTGGCCGCGTCTTTCGCACAGCGCCTGAAAAACGTCGTGGTGCCCGATCTGCTTCTTGACCTCTACCGCTCAGACATGATAACTCGATGCAAACTCGACAGCGTGGCCTTGTGCGTGCCAGTCAACGTGAATACAGGTAAAGTCAAATGAAGTGAATGGTGGAAAGCCAGCTGTCTTCAGCTAGTACGACGAAGAGCGACCGCCCTTCAGCCACCTGTATGAGTGGACGGTCCTGCTTGATCTATTTTGTCGTGTACATCCTCACAAATAACGGCGTTATCTCCATCAATCCGTTGCAGATAAGGCCAATCAGCTGAAAGTGACCTACAATTTGAGCTCTTTCGACCCACTCACCGCCGCGCACGTCGTGTTCCATGTGGCGCCATCAAGCGCCAACACCCTGTCCTGTCGGTCTATTAAGGCGACACTTAACGAGGCGCCCGTCACGCTCAGCGCACGCCCAATCAAGACGGCGCTCGTTGCCAAGGTGGACCACGCGAAACTCCAGGGAATAGTCGAGCTGCTCATCGACCTGGGCGAGCTGTCGCAGTGCGAGCTGAAGCTGAACGAGATCTTCATGTTGACCAACATCGACGAATCCTGCAGAGTCTGGCAGCACCTGATGCTGCGTGGTGGCACGCGTTTCGGCCGCGCTCTTGACACGTCGGCTCTCGACAGCGATGCACCGCAAAGGAGGTCGACCCGTTCGAACTGGTCGTCGCAGGTGCCCGAACTCGTCAAGCTCTCGCCGAAGATGTGCGACGTCAAGGTCAGCCGCCCGACGTCCCGCTGCGAAGTGAAAGAGTTCAAGGTCGATTTTCGCCAGCTGGAGTTCATCCGCGATGACTTCATCATCTATCCCGATGAGTTCAACATGGGCATGTGCAAGGGTAATTGTAGCTACACGCAGTGTAACAACAACGGAATCGTGCGTCATCTGCTCAATGGCATTGTGGACACCAAGGCCCCATCAAAGGAGGTAGGATTTCATTGATCCAGCAGAACGCAATTCGGCTATCTGTACCATACGTCGTTGTCGAGTATGTCGAGTGAAAGAAAAAATCGACAGAATCTCCTTAGGAGACGGAAACTCTGAGACTCCCACCATGTTCTGTTGCCTGCTTGACCCAGGCCTGTGCAAATCATTAACACCAGAAACTGCTGCAATAGGCGGGAATGTCCGCTGTTCGGTATCACACAACACTTCACTTATGCCTGTTATTCTTATCGGGTTACAGATGCCAGGGCCAGCGACCTGCGTGCCCACGAAGCTTGGGCCCCTTCAGGTCCTTGTGGCCAACGAGAGGACAAACGCCATCGAGATGCAGCTGCTCCGCAGTCTCGTCGTCAAGGAGTGCGGCTGCATATAAGCTCACACCCGGCCCTTGGTTGGCCTTACCGGCCGCCCACCAAGATCCTGCACCCGCCGGCTCGACCGTTGGGGAGTTAGA
Source organism: Tropilaelaps mercedesae (assembly GCA_002081605.1). Classification (NCBI taxonomy): domain Eukaryota; kingdom Metazoa; phylum Arthropoda; class Arachnida; order Mesostigmata; family Laelapidae; genus Tropilaelaps; species Tropilaelaps mercedesae. Next base: position 24,589 of record MNPL01007676.1, on the reverse strand, counting down.
CAGCGTTTTGTGCAGTATTCGCATATAGCCCAGCTGAGCTCTGTGAGCTTCTTCGTCGTAGATGAGCCGTAATGCTCCAGAAATGCTTTGCATATTTGTGACGTAGCCATCATATGGAACGGTAGCGTACAGAAGAAAATTATATCAGCACGGTTTTGAGTCACATGGGTTTGAACATGTACGTCCCTAACCGGCTATTGTATTGGTATGAAGCGTGCCTTTGTGCGCATGTATCGCTGGTATACATATATAATATAAAATTGTAACCTATTTGCTCTCAATTTGTTGCGTCATTGTGACTTCGTACGTTGAGAGCGATTCTAGTAATAGTAATAATCATCATGAACTATCATAACCTCAATAATGACAATAAATTATGTACTTTGTAATATAATCGACAGTGAGTATTGCGTTTGCCACTCTTAACGGCGCTGGGCAACCGATCTGCCTCGATGCATGGTCAGATAGTTAACGGTCCACTGGTAGGTGTCTAAACATGTGAACATCTGTTATTCATCAGACGTCATTTGAATAGCCCGGACGATGTCGGATCTTTGTCTTAGATTTCCAACGACGAGGTCATCGAAATTGCGCCGGCGCTCTGACCAGCGACTTCAGCGGTGGTTTGTTTCAGCTCCAGTTCCGGCAGATATTACTTGCGACGGAAAGCCATGTCAGGGTTGCGTCATGATCTTTTTGCTCATATTACAGGCACACATACAGCGTGTTTGAATATTTGCTTTATAGTGTGTGTTAGAAAATGTCGGATGGACAGCGTTCGCGCCGTTGCCAGCGTCTGGAGGGAGCTTCTGCGGTACTTGCCTTATACTCGACGTCTTCTTGTCGTCATATCAGCCATCTTCCTTACAGTTTAGCTTTTTGTGTTCTCCTCCTGCTCTGCGACACAATGCCGCTCTATCATGTTGACATATCACCATGTTGCCGTGTCAAGCTTACAATATGCCAATGCAGCAGGCCATAAGCGTCGACGACGAGAGTGAAGATAGGGGTTGGATTTTGCCTACGCGAAGATCTTGCCCACTCAGGGGTCGCACACTTCTGCCCCCGATAGGACCTCGATTCAGTCACCGCCTTGCCAAAAGACCTGATCTCGCAGGCTCGCAGGACCACACGATCAAGTCGGTGACAGCATGAGTTGTGTACTAGTTGTATGGATTTTTTCTAAGCGACGAAAATCGCCTAGAGTTCTTGAGGACCACAATGGCCTTGTTCACATTCATCCTAACCGTCGTAACGATGGCAGCTGATGTCCTCAGTTAGGGGATCTCATTCATGGTATGCGCTCACCTCGGCATGAACGACCGCCGTAGAGAGAAGAACCCATACGAAACTAGCCAGCTACTCAAGTTAGGGATTGAAACGCAATTTCTTGCTACAATTCCGAATGCTGGAGGCAGACTAACCTAAGCTATGAGGGAATTTCGATGTAAGCCAACGTTTAAAATTAGTTTAAAAATGAGTTTTAGGAATATACTTATTGCATTAATTAAAGAAATTAGTTTTTATTTTAATTTATAAAATTTGAGATATTTTAATTAATTTTTTATTAATTGTATAAGTTTAAAAATGTGTAAAAATCGATGTATGTCTTCGAACGCTAGCCCGAATGAAGGAATAAGGTAAACAGATAAAAACAAATAACACGCCGATTAGCCATTTACCGGTAGTCATACGAACTCACTAGTTCCCACAAGTCGATATTCTCGCCAATACTTGTTAACTATAGGTACTGTAACAACAAACCGTAAGCCAATTCATTTTCGTTTACCTCTTTTCCTCCAGGGAAATGCTACGAGAGGACAGGCGCGCGCTTGCCCCGTTACGATTTATGCTTTAGTGATAAAGCTACAGAAAGTGCAGCGTAACTATTATACTCGGATAGTTGCTCAAACATGCGCTGCGCAGTTCCCTAACAGACGCTGCGATGACGCCCTTGATCTCAGCCCACCTCCGCGCGTCGTTCCCGCGTCTGCTTGTCACCTCCGTTGATGCTGCCAGTGCTTCAAGTACGCTCCTTTCCTCGCATGAATCATCGTCATCCGCGACGAGCGTCGGCGGCTGAGTTTATTGCTACTGTCCACTTCGGTTCACAAGCCATAGCCCTCCCTCTCTTCCACTTGGGGGGCGCGAGGAGTCCGCCGGGAGAGGGCCAGATGTACACAACAGGCCGGGCCTCCCGGTGCGGATCGGGTGGCAGCGAAGAATGCTTGACGAGATCTGCGTGCCGGCGTCGTGGGCCCTTGCGAACCGCTGCTGTCGCTGTAGCCAGCCTGTCGACCGTTTCGAACGTGGACACGAGCACGAACACGAGTGAACTGATTCGTCGACGGAAGACATCACCAAACACCGTGCCAGGCCATGATGCCGAGGGACCCCCGAACCGAGGGGTGGTTCCTGGTCGGCAACCCGCTTGGCATCAGTCTTCTGCTGGGTGGCTACATTCTGCTCGTCACGGTGATTGGGCCCCGATGGATGGAGCACCGCAAAGCATACGACATTCGGAACTGGATTGTGGCGGCAAACGCTAGCCAGGTGGCACTCAACATGTTCTTCGCGTCGCGCTTCCTTCGGTTGACCTACCTGGGCGGCGGGTACAACCTCTGGTGTCAGGGTATTTCACGGGACCTGAGCGACGACAAACGCCATTTAGCGCTGCTGTGCTGGTACTATCTGTTCGTGCGCATCGCCGACTTCCTCGACACGGCGTTTTTCGTGCTTCGAAAAAAGTTCGGTCATGTGAGTTTCCTGCACGTCGTGCACCACGTACTCGTCGTGTTTAATGGCTGGTACGGGCTGACGTACGGCTTCGACGGCCAGGCGATGTTCTGCATCTGCATCAACAGCTGCGTCCACGTACTCATGTACAGCTACTATTTGTTGTCGCTGTTCCATCTCCGCTGGCTGCCTCGGGTGAAGCCGTATCTGACGATCGTTCAGATATCCCAGTTTTGCGCGATTTCGCTGCACTCGCTCGCGCCGCTCTTCGTTGAGTGTGGCTACCCGCTTCAGCATAGTCTGCTAATACTCGGCGAATCGCTGTTCTTCCTCGCCCTGTTCCTCAACTTCTATCGACGAGCGTACTGGAGTAAACGCAGTAAGAGTAAAGATTAGATGGGACATCGGCGGGCGAACGCGGAAGAACCGTCGCCTATACAACCGACGCGGCTGAGCTGCCGACCGGCCGCGGGGGTGGGCGCCGAACAAAAAGACAGCCACTAGAGCCGTCCGTAGAGAAATAAAGGGATGGAGTGCCATGACTATCGAAGCCAGCGACCTACTCATCTACATGTCAAATCCTTTCGCTTTGGATAGGCGGATCGGCACGACCGAGCCGCTTCAATACACAATCATCTTCTGTCGACGCTGCACGTCGACGCGACGCCCGTCGGTTCGGACAATGCCGAGGAGGACGGAGACGCCACAGAACAAGTGCCTAGGGCGAGCGCGTCTTCGAGAGGGCGCGCTGCATTCGGCGTCCCTCACACGACGGCTGACAAGC
>MNPL01007673.1:28235-40484 GCA_002081605.1 Tropilaelaps mercedesae | reverse complement strand
ATATATATGTATATATATATGTATATATATATATATATGTGGATTTATTATTATCAGGCGTTATGCCAACCTGTATACCGCAGCGGTGGCCAAGGAGGCTCAGCAAATGACCGTAAGCCTGGTAATTGCCATGATGTTCCGTACCGATTGGCCGATTGTGTACTAGAGTCCTCTATGTGACACATACTCTTTGTACACCCAACTCTGTTACACTCTGACTTGCTCGAATGGATGCCAAGGAGCCCTTCCAATCCTGCTGCAAAAAGGCTTCGCAACGAGCTTCGACATATACTTAAAGCATGTTTTCGTAACAGGGTGTAGGATTCATTATATAATCCACAAGATATCGACGTCACTACACTCACAATAATGGCACATACGGTATGTTTTCTTTTCTTCTGTGGTGCTTATTTTAGGTGAACGTTTCATTACTTCAGAGTCTTCTTTAGCAATCGCTTTTTCATAGCATATGGAGCTATTAACAGCTCCTGCCGCTATTTTCTACATACCCTTAGTAATAAACAAGCACATACTGCTTACGTGCACGGCACTCGTTATCATCATTATACGCCAAAACAAACTATTCCCGCCCATGTTTCGCTTTTTAAATGTTTTTAATCAGCCACAGTGTTAACAGGCGGAACGCAAACGTAAAAAAAGTCGCAAACAAAATTTTTTTTAGATACGTCATAATCACACTTATAACCTAGAAGCAAAATCTAAAAAGTTCGCCATGTTGCTGTCTTTCACATTTTCAACCTAAAGCTACATAAGATCTCTGCTGTTCTGTAATTCGTGTGAAGAACTCCTTTCTTTTATGAAAAGTTTTTGACATCATTTACGCTCCGATTTTAGCGAAACAGTGTTCACTTCATTATCTAGACGTACTGTCAAATGATAAACGAATGCTGAGATAGATATCCCTATAAATGAAGTAAGTCAAATATTAATCGAATACATGGTTCTTTTTATTGAATTCAGTTTAAATAAAAACAAGCAATCAAAAAGACACAGCGAGCCATTTTGTAGTGCCGATTATGCTGTTGTCGTTACTCGGTACACGTATGTCACTTAGAATCCAAATATTCAAACGATGCTTTAACATTTGTTGTAACCTGCTGTTTGGGCCTGGTTTTGGTTGATTGCGCCCTAATTGGCGACTGCGATGCCTGGATATTTGGGGCGGCTTTGTTTTCATTTTTTTCACCAACAACAGGAAATACGCTAGCCCTGCGCACGATATTATTCGATATAGTATTGACAGTGGTGGTGATTCGGGTAAAAATACTGTCGTCCAGCTCTTGGTTCATCGTCTCCGGCAGTAAAAGTGCCATTCCCGCTGCGAGAAAGCCCATGCCCGCGTACAATGACGGCAGCAGACTCTGATGAACACGTGGCAGCCAGTAGCGTCCAAAAGGGTCGATGGTTGACGCCAGCCTGCACATGAGATCGCAAAAGCTAATTCCGACATTTCGCAGCGGAGTAGAGTACAGCTCCGCGCCGTAAACAGGGTACAGCTGGCTGAAGGCAGCAGTGGATGAGCGGACCAACACAACTGCTGACATATCAATAAAGACACGAACCCTGCCTGGGGCTGCGTGACTAGAAAGGGCCAACGCCATAAAGCCGAGTGCGCTAAGAGTGGCCGTCGTGCAGACAATGAGACGGCGACGCACGAACCGGATGCCCAGTGCCAGCAAAAAGATGGCACAGAACTCGCCAAGTATTGGCACACAGAACATTGTGTGCGGCCGATCGCCGAAGGACGTACTTAGAAACACGGCCGAGTAGAAGAGCAGCCCTGAGCTGAAGCACAGATACCACAGGATCAGCGTGACTCTGGCCATGTTGTGACCCGATGCTGAACTCGCAAACAGGTCGGCAGCGCTCATCGGCTCAGGTGTCGTCAACGCGCCATACCGCTCTCGAATTCTCGGCATCTTAGCGGTGATTTGCTCGTCGGAAATGCCGTTCATGGCTGCTATCCGAGCGAGAATTTTGACGCCCTGTTCGATCCGCTTTTTCGACAGCAGCCACCGGGGCGACTCCCACACGAAGTAGAGGAACGGAATAATCACGATAGCCGGGGCGCTGACCATGCCCTGCAAATATCGCCAAGACGGGGCGTAGTAGGCGGTGACAGCTACGGCTACCATGCCGACATGAAAGCCGATACCGTTCAGCATCGAGAACATCCAGCGGCTGGAGGAGTCGCTGGTTTCGAGGAAGATGACGACCGACGCCTGGATGCCGATCTTCGACACCGACGAGAAGAAACGAGCGACATTGAAGATGAAGAAGTTGCTCGTGGTTACTGCGGTGAGGCCAGCCAGAGCGCAGAGGGCTGTGCCGCTGTAAACGGCGATACGGCGGCCGTAATGGTCGGAAAAATGGCTAAAGATCATGTTGCCTACGATGAGGCCGGCCATAGACAGCGCCTGCGGGAAGGGCTGAAGGTTTTCTCTGTCACATATCAATCTCCACTGCTCCAGGATAGTTGATCTGTGTACAGAACGGTCAAATGTCCATGAAGTGCATGGAATCAACGCGTCGTTAGGTATATGCCATTGTGATACGTCAGCAAAATCGCTGATGTTGCGGGTCTCCTCAGACGTTATATTAAATAGCGTTTCACTTGATTGACTAAGCGGCACCGCGTCTGTAGTATTGAACGAAACTGGAGCTGCTGATGCTTCCAGATGGATTATTGTTTCTAGTGCTTTTGTTGTTATTGTTGTTGCCGCATCTAGCGCCACAAAGTTTTCTGAAATTGTTTCAGACACCGCATCATTGGCAGACGTCGTTGTGCTGTTATCGGCGCCATCCGTTTCTACCTCTTCAACATCATTGTTCTGCGCACTAGATGTCTCACCCCCGGCGCTGATACGAAGGGTAACGTTCCGGCGAAAGCAGTATTTTCGTTTGTCGGCGAGTAGCGTCTCCGCTTGCGTTAATTCCACCCATTGTTCCTGGGTCAAGCCAATACGCACGGCGTCCTCGGTTCTCGAGCAACTGTAGGACACGTCAGGAAGAATGAATGCCATCGCCAATTGGCCGAACGCATTGAATAGCGAGTTGACGAAGATAACGACGAGTATGATCAAATGCCAGGTCCGCACTTTGCCTACAAGAACCGTTAGGTCACCGTCGTTCTCAGCCTTGCGCTCATCCCTATTCGAACACATCGCACGTCTCCAACCCAAGGAGCGCTATCGCACTGCAGAGCTGGAGTTACCTACATAGTTTCATGACACAATTGTGCCCTTCTTCACAGAAATCGACACTGTGGAGCGTGCCGTGAGCGAAAATGGCGTCCTAAACATAGTGATAATTAGGGTAAGAGAGGGCCGGCTGCAGGGCATCATGGTAAGAAGTTGCCGGGTTCACCTTTTCGGTTGATACTACGTCTATTGATCTAGCGGCAACAGCTGACCTTGACAAAGTTAGTATTGGCGGTTCGAGAATGCGTTTAAAACTGCAGTTTTGAGTGCCGTAGCGTTCAACTAAGTACTGCTAGAGTAAGCTCAGCAATTGACCTCGAATTTGGTAATGATCTATCTGGAAATCGCAAGTAAACAACTTTTTGCAGGCAAGAGGCGAAGAGTACAATATTAACTCTCACTACACGTTCTCTGAGACGAAATCAATGTATAATACAGAGGAAAGGAGAAAGGTTGATCTAACAGTTAGAGCCATTGCCGTCTAGGAGTTACAATATTATGAAGATTCATTGTTTTTCCATATTAGGACATCGCTAAACACAGCATTCTGTCGATGGATAACACGGTAGATGCATCCAATTTCAGTAAAGATACTTTAGTGTCTTTAATTGGTCATCTGGCACTACCATGACGTGCTCATGACGCTTTTAAACATAGCAACTTTGAGTTTCCACTCTTTTTAGCCTGCAACATCCGCCTTAAAATTTCCCTTTACCGCGTGCGGGTATTTGCCCCTGGGTGCTTTCACTGTTATTTCATATAAACACACACTCTATATTTGAATGTGACACGTTTCCTCGAGCCAGCTGGGACTAAAGCTTACCATTGGATTGAATCATTTAAACGATAGAGCTTATTTGCCGCTAGCTGCAGCTAAAAACCGTTTTCTTCTCTTCAAGCCCAACCGACCATACAGTTTGTGCATGGCCAGAATCTTATCACATGCAGTTCCCCGACTAAATGAGATCCCGTCCTGCAATATCTTGTACCCAAAGACGCTGCGCTCTCCTCCATTGATGCTTTTCCTGGGTCCAGCCTCGGCGTTGAGCCCTTGGAGGTTTATTGGCGCCCTATCGGCCTACACAATGATCTCGTTGGATCAGGCTTGCTCGGATTACGTCGACCTCTGGAATGGACTGTCACTTAGACAACTCACACAAATTTCTAATAATAAGAGAACACTGTTTATTCCGTTGATAATCTGTTGTCACATTCGTGCACAATGTAAATATACATTGAATAGACCTAATCGAGCGAACTGGGCTTATTTCGGCGCCACGGGTATATACAGCGGCTTATTGTCAGAACATATTGCATATCGCCAGAGTCAGATGATTAATTCAATGAAATGTACAGTGGTGTGCAATTTCAGAAACTTAATTGCCCGCAATTAACATTTTAACATCGTGTTAGCCTCATTTGAGTCAACTTTATCTCCAATTACGTATCAGATGTTGCTGCAAATAGTCCAGATTCGATTTTTGTTCCTTTTTATATTTTTTTACAATATACGCAATTGATTCCTGACCAGAAATTTTTATCATTTTATGATGTGAATGTTTAGCCAAGGATGGTGTGAGTTATCGTAGAAAGAGCTACTGGCGCCTACAGTAAGTAATGAACGGCCCGGAAGAAATAATTTCTGTGTACTGTGAGACTACGAAGCATGTGCTGGAGTCGATATTTTACAAAATATTTGTTAGTTACAAAGAACACCGCAGCAACAGCTCCAAAACTAAATGGTAAGAATCTGGATTATATGTAGCGGTGAACTGCCAAATATCAAAAGACACAAGGGTATTTTTCTCAACTGCAAGCTCAATCATTTATTAATGTACTTAAAAAACAAATCTATTTGAATTAACTTATATATTTCATATCCGTGTGACATATGCATAAATGTGTAGACATCGAAAGTATAGCGTTACCATTAGCTACCAGACAGACATTTTATACAGTAGTATTATACATTCTTTGAGCCTCTAAATACAACTAGAATTCATGCATACTCTCATTATATCTCTACATCTCTCTTTCTATCTTTTGACCCTTTCGATTTTGTCCGAATGCGCCATGCCGCACAAAAGGAGTTCATGTTTCGCCCGTTGTTATTTCTTCTTGCCTTTGAGTTTCTGTAGTGAATTCAATTCGCCCTGCTGGTTGGCGAGTTCTCCGAACAACCGTTTCACCTTCATCTTGCGATCAGCGTCCAAACGCAGTTGCTCCTTCAACTTGTGATGCGCGATAAACTGGTTATCTCTCCGTATTTCCCGCATAGCGCTCTTTAGTTCCTTCTTGTATTTGGCCTTTAGCTTTTTCGTCTCCGCTCGAGCGCTTTTCCCGTCTCGATGCACCTTACGCAGCATGTCGACCCTCTCTTCAATCAACGGCTCGTACATCTTGAGCATCTGCGGCCGTTGTCGTTGCCGGCACAGTACGCCTCGAGGGCGAATTTGAGATAGTTTATTGGTGACAGACGCGATCAGACGCTTCAGAGACTCCGGATAGTAGCTGGTCTCCAGCTTGCCTATTCCCTGCCGGATTGCGCTGAACACCTCCGGAAACGATGGCAACTTTGCGAACACGTCTGCCGCAAGACTGATAAGATTGAACATGCCGAATAGAATCTTGCATCGAACGGTCCGCGGTAGCTCCATATCCGGCGAACAGTAGAGGTCCGACAAACACAGCCGGAGATCCTGTTCACAAACCGACCCTGACAACGTCAGACGTTGCGACTCACTGAGGAGTCGCCGTATGAATCCCACCACCTCCGGCACGTACTTGCCCGCAAAAGCGACGTACTCAAGCATCAATTGAGCGACAAAGATGCCACGCAACATATTTCTGCCGTCCGTCACTTTGCAGGCCGTCAACATGTGCGCCATGCATATCAGGGCTGGCGTCGCCACAGCATGTTTTTGGTCCGACACCGAGAAACAGATGCTGACAAGTTTGAACATAATAAGTTTCTCTAGACCCGGAAAGCTGCTGTCCTTCTTCGGGCCATTAACGCGCTCGCCCTGATAGACGTTGCGGATAATTTCTACAAAATTTCGACCCGCAGCTATCGGTGACATTTCCGTCAGGCTATGGATAGGCGCCACCAGGCCGTCGATTAACCGTAGCGCTTCGGGCCGCAGCAATCCTCCATCGTCAATCGGAGTCTCGCTGAGAACAATAAATACGCGGTCAAGCAGCAGCCGCAGAAAGTCTTCAAGACGACGCTTGTTCTTTTCGTGAAGTGACGGAGCATTCCCATTGATCACTCTATTAACGATAAGCAACTCTTCTGCCGGAGGCCGATTTCGGACAAGTTCATAATAAACGTTCATATTTTCCGGCACCGCAATCAAATACGGAATGTCCTTTGTGAGAGATTCTGACCCGACCTCCATTTCTGTTGTATTTCCAGCAAGATTCGTCGGTATCTCGCTCTTTGTGGTTGTTTGTTTAGCGTGACTTTCCTTAGTTACCACATCACTATCTGAGTCACTCTGAAATAATAAATTCATGAAACAGAACGAAAAACTAGTGAATAATAATGTCGACTGTCGACGATTGCGTATACCAAAGGGTTATTCGGAGAACAACACAAGCACGACAATAATATAATGGCCTGCACGAATACAGTTACATTAGCTTGCAAGGTTTCTGTTTCGACGTCGCACCTTGAGATCATCGTAGCTGTCAGTATCCTCCTCATCGCTGCCTTCGTTGTATTCCGACCCGGCTTCACTTTCATCGTCATCTTCGCTGCTCAGCTGCTTGTCGTCAGCTTCAGCAGCGTTCTCCTCATCTGAGACAGAAGTTTCGTTGGTTTCTGAAGCATCTTCACCTTCTTTGTCTTCACCATCAGCTAAAAATGTCAGCAGCGAACAATAAGCCGATAAAAGAGCAATCTAGCTTTGTTGGGTGCAATGAAAAATGTTCGTAGCACACCACACATTCGTATTGTTTGTTGTTAACGCTAGCAATAAGATTCAATCCCAACAAATATTTCCACGAACTCACCCTGAAGCGCAAACCCATCATCAAGGTCATCGGCACTGCGGTGTTTCCGCTTCGAAGCACGACTGTTTTTCGATCCAATGGAGCCGATTTCACCGCGCGCACGAGCCAAACGCTGACGTTCGAGGACCTCAAGACGTTCACGTTCCTCTTTCGCTAGCTCGTCGGCATCCTTGGTTCGTTCGGTGGCCACGCCAGCACGGGGGGCATATTGAAGCTCGCTCACGAGCGCGTCGAACGAGTCTATGGCGGCATCGCTCTGGGGTCTATGCCGACCCGAAGAGCTTGGCGCTGTTGCTAACGCCGTAGTAGCTGAACGAGCGTGTGAAAGCAATGTTGACACATCACGCCACTTGGAGTCGAGTTCTTCGGTCAACTTGAAGTTTTCATCGACTTCGACCTGTCGTTCATGTTTTAAACTGAAGCAATGGGCACGTAAATGAAACACAAATTAATGAAGCAAGCAAGTAGGCTAAGATAGGCTTAAACTCTCCAGTGATTAAGGGTCGTGTGTCGGTAGATCACTCATGCAAGTTGCATTTTTTGTAACGTTGAATGAGGTAAATATCTCCAAGACAGTATCGAGGGTGCGATCCCAGCAAAGAGGTAAATTAGGGCTTATAATAAGAGGAGACGGAATCGTAACAATGTAAACCAACTTCCAGGCGAAATGTAAAAAATGCATGCATGACGGTTTTTTCTTTTGGAGAGCTTGAATTGGCTAAGAAAACGTATCCACGTGAAACTGGCCAACTCATAATGACTCGTTTCAAATTATGAATGAAATTATTAATGCGAAGAAAATCAAATAAAACAACTGACCGTTTGCTCTCAGCGATGAGCTCGTCTATGGCGCGCTTGCGACTTTCCTCAGTACCTTGGGAATTTGTTAGAAACCCACCAAAGTGAGCTTTATTCACAAAAGCCGCGTCCAACTTGTCATAGAGATCTTCATCGTCGGAGCGGGGATCATCTTCCGCTCTAGCGTCCTCAATAGATTGGCCTAAATGAGTGAGAACCTTCAACACCAAAAGCATAAAACACCCTTAAACAGGAAGGACCGTAGAACAGGAAGGATCGTTGCCTCGGTCTCTTATCGGCTACACAATTGCACATTTACCACTAGGTGAATCTGCAATTTATTTACCATAAATCAATATTCTACTTTGATTCATATATGGATACAGCACCACGGAAATGTCGCATGCCGGCGTATGAACACGGAAAAAGCAACCTGTCTGGCCCTCCCTATGTCTCTAAAAAATGCACGCACCCAAATCTTGTCGAGGTGTGTGCCGAATTTGAGATGATAAAGGTGGTTCATACAAAAAGGCGATTGCCATCTGCCGGAGTGAATAAGCTGAGTAAAGAGAACTCGACTATAGTTGGCTCGGAAGTCCGGCGTTATAATACGGGTGATTTACAAAGACCTCCAAAATGAAGTTTAGCGATCACTGATCATCAGCGGTACCGCCCGTTTCTCCAAGGATATTTGAAAGCACATACGCCTGGACTAATTGATAATATTTTGCTTCTCAGTAAACTATACATTCTACTGAAACGCTTACTTGTTTGTGATTGAAGAAGTCAAAATTACATATTCTTCATGAAACTCAGCTGCTAGGAGCAATAACTACGTTGACACTGGCAAATCTTAAGAGATTTTCAATGACGATTCTCAATAGCTCAGCTTGCAACGATGTAGTCACCCACAAACACTGCTTAAACTGTATGAACTCATACAAGGCTATTACCTCATCGTCGTTAAGGTTAAACAGGTTTCGTTTATTTTTGCGGGCGCTTTCTCGAGCGAGCCGCCGGGCCATTTTCTCATCAGGATCGAGTTCTGCGTCGCCCTCGCCTATTCGCCGGTCCAATAGAACCGTGTCCTTGTTGCGGTGTAGGTATTCCTTGAGTAGAGTTGCTTTGCGTTTTGATATTGCGCGATCCCGAGCTACGCCAGGTAGGCCGCGTTCTGATTTGAATTTTCGATTGATCACCTGATTGTTTGCACAGCAGACTAATTAGAAGGCAAGAAAAGTTTCATAGGAACACTGAGCAGTTTAATCGATTTCGATAGAAATATAACGCGAAACACTATCCCAATCCAAATAGTCAGTAACGACACTAGAGGACACACCGTATATGTATATATATATATATATATATATATTGCTTTTTTTTCAACACACACTGTCCTTGGGCTGCGCAAGAGAAGAGCGCTGCTTTTATCAAGGAAATACGTAACGCACCTTTTTTCATTAAGAAAAACCTGCAAGCTCTACCATATTTCCCTTATTCGAATAATGAAGTAGTTATTTAAAATACTAGAAAAGGGTAGACTTACTTGATGTTTCTGTCGGTTGAGCTTCACTTCGAATGGGTTCTTCTTCACGTCCTTTTTCGGTCGAACTTTGGTCACCCGATCAGGGTGCGCCTTCGTCCGGTGTTTCGCCATCTCAATACGCGTATTAGCAGCGATATATGCAGCGTTCTGTATAAATCTGCGCGAGGTATTCTCTTTGCAAGCGCAGTTCAGAACATTTGTTCAATATGGAAGCTGCGAACTCAAAACGCATACAGAAACTTGATAGGGCAGGTAGGAATTCGCTCTTTATGCCGCGTCCGGCTTAGTGATTCACTACACGATAGACCAAAGCATTTATGTCGGACCCTGATCGATTTCGCGCCTGGTCTACCAGGACGGCGCAACAGCTCTGTTTCCATTCATAGTACGGCTGACTAAATGCTGTCAGTGTACCCATACCCAACGTTCGGAATCTACTAATTTAGTTTATTGTTGTCACTAACACCTAAAATATAAGGGATTAACTTACTTATGAACAGCCCATTGAAACGGCGAATAGAGACAGTCAGTTAGAATCGTAAGTTGAGCACATGAAAACCGAACACACGTGCCATTGCGACTGGGTGAGGGCCGCAAAACACGACATAAATAACAACAAATATAAGTTGAATCGTCTGCTCAAATAAACAAAGGCATTCAGAAAGCGGCAACTGGTGACACAACCCCTTCGCTTGCGCATCTACAGCGCTAGAGCATTTCTAGAAGTGAAACAAAAGACAATCCATACAAAATCTAGACATACGGGTTACCGTGAAAATGGCGCCAATTTCCTCTCTGCAAAAGTTTGTTGTTTCGTCTAATGAGTTCCGAGGTTAATTTGGCGGCGCGTCGCTGAAATCGATTACTCATTTTGATAATATGATGGATTTAAAGTAATTGATTTTTAAGCAAGCATTTTGTACGGACTTTTGTGTACTAAAACATGGCCATTATTGCACTTTATTTGTCTTTTGATTTAACATTAGTTACATGGAAATATACAACATATAATACTTACATATTTTATCAAATTAATATGGTGATATCAGATGATGGCACAATATGTCCAATTTGATGATACGTGAGAAAGTGTCGGAATCTTGAGCAAAAGAAGCGGACAACGTATCGTTTTCAATAAATATGTGCGTCAAACATTGTGAGCACACAGAGTAAAATTTGAACAACAGATAATTGTAACTTCTGAAGTGAATTTTTAGTCGGAACGTAGGGCAATTTGGCAAAAAACACGCAAAACAAGATCGTAATATTTCAGTCGCCTTGCGTAAGATTTGACGGCAAACTTAGGTTGCTAAAAACATTTTAGTAATACGTAAAGTCGCTAGACCCATCCGAAGGTGTTAGAGCGATTTTGGATGATTGTGCTTTGAATTTTAAATACGGAGAAATGTATACATGTGTAGCAATTGAAATTCCCCTAGCGCATTCGGGCGCGCTTTACGACCGGAGGAGGCACGTAGGTGCACAGACTCGATCCGCGCCGTTGCACATTTATATTTACGGCGTGTGTCTCGCGAACTAATGAAAAAAGCTTAAATGTTGGGTGATGATGAGCCCTAAGAAATGATTTTTTTTTGTAAACGTGTGCGACAAAAAACACATGTTAATGGTATTTTATCTACAACGTAATCACCTAGCCATTTAATATTTGTTCTATTCCAACTGATTGAAGTGTACGGTATCTCGAATGAACAGCAAGCTCAGGACGTTAATTTCATCCATACGAACACAGCATGCCAATCTGAATTCGCGCGCTGAATATTGATTTTCGCGACGTGTTTCACGCGGTTGAAAGCATGAATGAACGCATTGGATCGGCGTCAACTTGAACGTAGAATACGCAGAGGAGGAGAGGGCCGGCAGAATAGTGAAAGATCAATTTTGCTCTTATGCGCATGTGATGCCCCGTCGGCCACGTGTCTCCTTCTGTGTCCGACACACCTCCCGCCGTCGAATCCATGGAGAATACGAGGACATGTTCGATTGTAATCGGGATTGGTGCAGGGCTAATGGAATCGCAACCGTTATAGCAACTGTAATGATAGTTAGAGGATACTATTGCATCGACAGAATTTGCGCAGGCGGAATCGTGTGCGAGGTTTTATAGCACCGCGTTGTACGTTATGAAGGAAGAGAGGTAGAAATACCATCTTCGTTTTTTTCTACGCGATCCAATCCGAACCCCAGGATCCCTGTCCACAACAAAACCACGCTTCATAATGTTCTCGCTGTCAGTGGCGCAAAGGGTTCTTGGCCGACGACTTAGCCGTATAGTTTGTATCGCGTTTGGACGCTACGTGGCGTTGTAGTGCATGTGTCGGTGAGTAATACGGTGAGTAACCCGTTTGGTTGCGGCATTCGGCTACGGAATCAGGAACCAACGGCTTCCAGGACTCTTGAGGAGATTTGCAGCTATCTGCTCACAGGAACGAACCAGCGGAGTGATCGCGTTTAGCTGCTTAGCTTGTCGTCGTCGTGTGTGCGAGGTTAGTAACAATGTTCTGTACCTGTTTGGGTACAAGTGAAGTCGACGAAAGCGCTTCAACGATTCCGATGCATGACGCAAGTTAATCTAGCGATATATTGTCAAGTAAACGAACAAAAGAGAATGCCGCTTTCTACTTTACTTGAACGCGACATCTTCTTTCATTA
>MNPL01007673.1:0-22535 GCA_002081605.1 Tropilaelaps mercedesae | reverse complement strand
GTGCACCTACGTGTCTCCTCCAGTCGCAAGGCGCATACGAATGCACCCCAGAGCCACCGAGCTCGAATTTTGCCCGACTGCGGCTTTTATCTAGCGTCCACGGAACACCCAAATGAAACCTTTTGATTATTCGACCTGTTAAATTTTGCCCAGAACTGATGTTGAAATACTAAATATTTATACTTGAGAATATTTTTTTATTAGATTTTAAGTACATAGGCTGTTGTAACGTCTTTTTTTGTCTACTGTAGTCCACATCGTTAGATTAGTATGCGAAAAATCAATTATAAGCCGATATCGCTGTAGGCTCGTATAATCCCCCCGCAATATAATTTCCCCTATAGCGTTTGTATTCCAAACGGCCAATGAAACGTTTAGTACAGTTAACGAGTTAAGTACCATTTCCGCGACGATTTCACACCATTTCATAGCAGCTTGGCCTTATTGTCGCTTTATTCTGCCCGTGTTTCTAGGTGACGGCAGACTTCGGCAAGTATCCGGGTGAAATGATGTTTTACATTCATGCCATGGCACTGCCAGCGTTCGCCTTATTCACACCCCAGATGTGGCAATCCCTGCAGGTGTTGAGCCGCACACAGAGTTCGTGGCTCACCTTAGGCCTGCCAGTTGGCATCGGTGCGTTAGTCGCCAATGTTCTTACCCAGTTCGTTTGCATAAGTAGCGTATTTCGGCTAAGCACGGAATGCACCTCGCTTACAGTCACCCTCGTCGTGACGCTACGCAAATTTATCTCGCTGATCATCTCGATATTCTACTTTGGCAACGAGTTTTCACGTCAACATTGGATCGGAACAGTATTTGTGTTTGTTGGCACCTTACTGTTTCTCGACCAGCCGACGCCGCGGCGGGACACTGACAAAAAAGAAGTTTAGAGAAGAGAATGATGAATGTTCGATGAGTGAAAAGTCAGGAAGGAGACATGAGAGGAATAGCGAACCCCATTAGACTATGTTGTTAGAGAGGTGGCCCTGTATGCGACCGAGCGTGCCTGTATCTTCTCGATATATGAATGCGAAAACATGTGATATAGTGGCAGAACACAGATGATGTTGGTTAGTTCGGGGTTGTTTCCACGAAATGCTCATGTACATCGGTAACCAGCTGCAGTATTTAGTGAAAGATGTATTAAAGTGTTCGCTGTTGGCAGATAAAACGTTGTTGCAACGGATAGTGAAGCGATTAGGTAATAAAAATTCTGTGGGGGCCCATCACGGACTCCACCTAAGTTGGACAGTTAACGAAGAAAGACAGGATTTAAAGATGTACCCCATATGCGAAATGTGTCGTGAATGTATTTTCCTGGGGCTCTGCTTTTTGGGATATGATCGGTAAGTTAGCAAAGACAATCTTCTACCCACATATGAAAATTAATAAATGTTGGTGTATATTGCGCAGCCCTATTTAATATATTACAAGACACGTAAAACAGTTTCAGCACTGGGATCTAAGATGACCATATAGAGGTATATTTGTGGTCCTCGCAATAGACTGTACATATACGTTATGGATATTCAGCAAGTGCAACAACAAGCAGGTTTGACGTTAGTCCAATCTGTTAGCTAAGTCAAGCTTATAAATGCCATTGGGAACTGTAAATCTAACGCTTCTGATCTGTACATGTGAACGTAGGAGATAGATTTCGAGCAGTGCAAAAACGATAGAAGCAAATTGCAGGATCTTCACGTTTGTATACAGTGTCTGTACACACGGAGTTAGTGAAAAAAAGTGCGAATAATATTTAATAAAAACATGTGAATATATGTTGCACACAGATATGAAATGTGCTTGGCTTTCACTGCTTGCTGATCGCTTGCCTTATACTGTTCGACGGTTCTAATTGGAGCTTGCTGGCTGGTTCATCTATTGGCTTAGAAAAAAGCAGCTGAGAATGCAGGCTAGCCTTAGCAATAAAATTGGCATCTCAGGAATATTGAGATTTATTGCAGCGTCAGATATAGTTATTGCAGAGGGGTGTTTTTAGTCTCACTGAGGGTGGACACCGTGACAACAAAAGCCAGATTAACATGTTTTCGAGATCAACAATACAGTTCCCAGCATCCGTGGGTTGCGTGCTCAACGTTATGGATAAGGGTACACAATCATAGCAACAGGCGCTAAATTAACAGACTGATTGACAGATGGCCATTTAACTGTGGCAGGCTAATGCCGGTAATACTTTTACGTCCCGTGGTATTCAGTATATGCTTATTGAGTAGCAGCGGCTGTTCAGTACTTACCACATGAGCTGCGTAATATTTCTCTTAGCACCATGGTATCACTTGCACGTGATACGGTTGGATAGGTATATGATGAACACCCTGTTTACCGTTTCTACTGTCCTTCGTTACTCTTTTTAGATCGAAAAATTTGAATTTATCTTTTTTCGTTTCAAAAGCCTAAAATAAGATACGATTTCTACGAAGGAGCGATATTTAACTATTTGAGAGGCTATTGTTCTTAAGCGTTCTAGATTGTCCATGCCTTTCTTGGCACGAGACATGGATACCTCTATAATGTAGTCACATATGTTGTATGCTTTGCTGGAACAGTTTTTTTCTGAGATGCTGCCAGTGCTTTCAATTTTGAACCTAATCCTCTATAATTCTCGCGGTATTTTTAAACCGTTTTATTACCTTGATCCTGCGGAATCATAAAGCGGGTAAGTACTGACGAATGTAGTCAATTATTCTGTTTTGGAGCTGATATACCTTGCATACTCTCCATAAAGAATTTTATTAGGCGGTAATTTCGTTGGAAAAGGTGATTAAGCCGTGAAGCATGGATGCAGTTGTCAGAGCCAGACTTCATGGCGAAGTGTTACATCGAAACCGAAATCGTAAAGGTAATTGGTGAGTTCTGTAACTTTTGTACCTAACACTGCACTGGTAGATGCTAGTGCTAACTGTCAAACTTAACTGTTCGCGTTTCAAAGTTTGCTATGATTGGTCTGTCTATTCCTGTATGAATTTGAAGAAAAATTTAGAAGACAACTAATTTTTTTAAATTTAATGATAACCAAATTTCTTAATTACCTGAGCGTATTTTATTATACTACGCAAATGTAGACAAACATGTAACTCAAATGCAAGTAGACACGACAAGGCGACTATTAAATAGGGCTATATTTGAAGCGATGCACAACGGCCAACAATTTACGGATCTCCCAATTCGGAATTAAATACTAGACATCAGCTTCTAATCCTTTCATGAAGTTAGCAAAAAACAACTTCCATTTGTAAACGCGCCACATAATCTGCCCTTATGGATATAACCCTATAAGTGACAGACAACCGGAGGCATGGAATCGTTGGTTCTGTCAATTCTTTCGTACGCTATCTAAGATGTATTTTAAACTCGAATGCGCTTATTTTCAAAGCCCAGTATTCAGCAGTGCATGGCACGTATTGCTCTAGGCTTACGGCTTGTTTCTCCGCGAACCTCTTTAGGAAAGAATTGAATTCTTAACGTAGACGCCCTGCAAGTATGAAGGAAACGTCGTGTATCCCTCCGACTGATGACGCCGTGATTAGTCAACTCAAATATTTCCCGTGCGTAACGGGAAATATTTGAGTTGACGCCGCGATTATCAACGCTGCAAGCATGTTGCTATTGCTATACGGATTAAGTCTCGACAGTAGGAATCGATACTACATCACAACCCGAATTGATGGTGGTCGGTTACAGCATGCTTCTATGCGTAACGGGAAATATTTGAGTTGATGCCGTGATTATCAACGCTGCAACACATGACATGTTGCTATTGCTACACGATTAAGTCTCAAAAATACGAATCGATTCTACATCACAACCCGAATTGACGGTGGTTTGCTACAGCATACTTCTATGCGCAACGGGAAGTAGTTGAGTTTTCGAGTCTTTGGAGTGCGTCATTGTGTGTCTGCGGCGCGCGCAAGGGTCCGCGAACCGTGTTGGACACTGAGCGCACTTATAGGGCTTATTACCCGAATGCGTATTCAAGTGAACATTCAAATTTCCCTTCTGGTTAAACCCTTTCCCGCACAACGGACATTTGAACGGCCGCTCGTCCGTATGTGTTCGTATGTGCACTATCACGTGACTCCTTTCTTTGAACGCCTTTGGACAGAAATCGCACAAATAGGGCCGATCATCGGTATGGCTGCGCATGTGCAGAATCACTCGAGCCCGTGTAGGAAAAGTCTTCTTACATACGTTGCAAGCGAACGGACGGAAATTATCATGCGTGATTGCGATATGCCGCCCTAACGCCGACGGAAACCAGTGGCTGAAGTTGCATTTGCTACAGGAGTAACGAGTCGGTTTCTTGGGAGCGTGGGCCCTTTCGTGTGTGCGTAATTGCGCCGCGATCTTAAAGCTGGATTTACAGAGCCTGCATTTGAAGGGTTTGATTGACGTGTGTATGGTGGTATGGCGCCTCAGGCTTGACGGATCATTAAATGCGGCCGGACAGTTCCTACAGGCAAATTCCTTCTTATTAGCGTGTATGCGCAGATGGTTCTTAAGGTTACCCCTGTTCGCGACAACTTTCCCGCATTCAGGGCAGGCTACTGGCATGCAGCTTGGGTAGGCGGTCTTCTTTCGCCTAGCGGCTAGCGATGAAGGACACATAACTTCGTTGGAAAGCTTTTTGACATCAACTTCGTCATCTTCCATGTCATATGTGAATTGGTCCTGCCTATTTAAGCTTCGGAGGTTGTATCGGCGGTTGTATGTACCCAAATCAGCTTGTTTCGCTGTTTTTGACTCTCGAGAGGGCATCTGCATACATGACATAGACAAAAACACACGAAGACTGCCTAATAACCTAACTGGCTTTCTCAGAATTTTACAGCATATGGATCGCGATCTAGTTCATACTGGAGACTGCTTGCATTTTTGAAGCTCATTTACACTTGTGAATAATCAATGCATAATACTAATTGTGATGTAAGAATTAAACATTCAGTTTTTCTAACTCACATGCAAAGGTACAGGGCTTCTCTACCTTCCAGGTATGCATCCAAGTGATGTGCATGTCAGTGTTTTCGTCTGCTAATCGAACAGTACGTTCGGCTGCTCACGTGTACTGTAATACGTTATAACCTAGCCAAAGGTGGCTATCATGGTGAGCAGAAGTAAGCGTTTGTCGGCAATTATCTGAATGTGAAATTGACACCATCTTTCCAGATACAACCTGCTATTAATAATATTTTTTTTACAATGAGTACATATACGAAACAGGCACTGTTGACTGCCCGTGACTGCCCAGCTTTACC
Organism: Tropilaelaps mercedesae; assembly: GCA_002081605.1. Lineage (NCBI taxonomy): Eukaryota > Metazoa > Arthropoda > Arachnida > Mesostigmata > Laelapidae > Tropilaelaps > Tropilaelaps mercedesae. Next base: position 17,259 of record MNPL01007673.1, on the reverse strand, counting down.
CGTAGGAATGAAAGCAGAACTTGTTAAAGAAGTGTTACCAATTAAATCAGGTGGCTACCGAGCACGTACTACGAGCTACGAGCTAAAGAGCACGTAATCCTGATATTGACACTGCCACCATTTGTGTTGGTGATAAGAGGTACTTTTGAAGTGGTATGAATTGAAATTATGTGCCGGTAGGAGACAATGCCATAAACTACCTTCTGTGCCGTTCACCTGACATTGATTTCGACTTCGCTTAGGCCCGTATGCACGCAGTTTTGTTTTGATCTCCCTGGCAACAATTCTATATTTTTCTTCGTTGTTATTCTGATCTGGTATGAAATATCCGTAGCAACCGTAGCGAAATTGGTAGCAGTCATTTAACCCGCGTTTCAAATATTGCTGCCTTCATAAGGCTACGTAACACATGCGTAACTCTCTTTACCTTATACTTATAATAATAACGTAATACTTAAGTTAATATCGTCTGAATTGGCTCCTTAAGGAAAAACGCGGATTTATATCTACAATTTATTGAAGTGTCGTGAACCAATGCCGTTACAAGTACTTAAACGAGATGCAGCCACTCTACGCGTTTGAGAAGTCCACGTTTTGAAATCAGCTTAATTAGTTCACCGCTTCATCATGCCAACACAACATTGCAAAAAAAACGGTTTCCTAAGAACTTATTCTTGTTTTGATTTCACTATAACACTTGGGATTGTTCAGTAGAGGTCATTTTCGACTTCTACAGCGCCCCTCCTACGAAGGCGACTCACAAATGAGTAAATGTTTATAGGCCGTTTGTCGGCTTCTGACAAGATCGTATTCGACAAATGCATTTTCATAGCATGGTTCATGCTTTCCAATGCAGCGATTTACATGTAGATGGGCCTGATTGATACATTTCGAGAAGTGAAAGAACTCACCCACCAAAACGAGAATAATTTTATTGAATTGGATATATCAGGTATGGTAACTCAATTAATGGCACTCGGACGCTATTTCATTCTCATTTAGAGTATTCGGAATAAGTTTTTTCAGCAGTTATTTTTAATTACAATTCTAGGGTGTTACCTTCGACGGTTTTAGCCAGTTTGTGAATATATTTGCCTATCTTATATATACTATGCTTATTAGTATTAAAATTTATTATTATTGCAGTAGGGCACTGTCACTAACCAGAACTTACTTTATATTCTTTTAGGTAGCGTTCCTGACTACGATGAGATCTATTAACCACACTGTTTGTTGAGTTGATTTGTTAGTGACTGCGTTCTTGTAGTTGCTAGTGAAAGTTGACCCTTGTGGAGGCGAGTGAATCGGCTCGAGTGAGTTGAGGAGTTCCGACTGTGCTGGCGAGAAAGGGACCACAAACCAATGCACAATAGACACCCGAAATGTGTTGCGAATACCATCGTAACTTGGTACATGCTCAGCGCACAAGGCAATTTAGGCCAATGCACATGAAGAATTAACTGTAAACATACTAGTTAGTCCAAATGTACGATATTTTTATTTCAGCTAACCCGGGACATAGTGTTAAAAAACCTGGTAAATAGCTCTTTTATTGCTTGTCTATACAGGTATATTGTAAAAGGCTTAAATATTTAATCATAAATCATCTGAGGAAAGAAATAATGACCTGTTCGCGCGCAGAGCTACAAAATTTACAAATATTTACTACATGTCAGTGCGTTTGCCTTACACATAACATTTTAGATTGCTTTAGTGGACGAGAAACATCGATACTGGTTAGTAGGTTAAATAAGAGGCTAAAAAGTTCTTTTTGTTGTCTGTCTCTGCTTCAGTAGAAAATATTGCTTCGGGTTGGTATTTGTGAGCGTTCTAAACGTGAATTTGGTAGCTGGTACACAAGTCATTTCTCTTGCCAAGTGAACCGAAAAAGTAGTCAAATATTTGGCCGTGCCTACCTTTCGTTCAGTTACTGTGGAACCGTGTAGCTACAATCTTTGTAGAAGCATCTGCGTACTTAATCGACACAGACCATATCCTCTGGCATCATCGCAGCATTAATGCAAAACTCGCTCATAGAAGAACAAACGAGGGTCGTATTGTAAAACGGATAGCAACCTGAGAAGAATGTTGTGATTCAAGTCAAAACAAACTCTAGACGGCGCTTCTCGGCGCCGTTAGGAAAATCATGCCGATGGTTTGGAAGAGAGTATACCGAGAGTGAACGAAAGCACCGACACTGAACAGTTCAGCGGGAGTTTTGTTGAAGATCAACTAGTTCACACCCGCTAGTCCGTAAGGGGACAAATCGACAAATGCTTGCACGCTTGTATAAGGCAAATAGCCTGTTCACACGAATTTTCAATGCTAGCCTTGTTTGCGCTTTGTTGTAATATCATTTGTGCGTTCGTTTAAGCGAGTGATCTAAAATTAACGTAAGTTTGCTGATCGCGTTATCTTTTGGAGATGCTTCATTTATGTTAGTGTACCATCAGGAAAAAACACTAACCAACAACACTAACTACTATGTGTGAAAGTCCTCGTTTAAATTGTGGCGTTCTTAGGATCTGACATACTGAAGCGAGCATTCGTATGCGGACAACGAGATTCTAAGCATGTATGCGTTTAGTTGGAAAAATCATGTTGATGCATACAGATTCCAGAGGCCTGGTCATTAAGCTAGCAGTGTCCCTACGACGGATATGTCCGTAGCGGGCAATCAAAGTTAATAGGAAAATACAGAATTTACTGCGGCTAATGAGCACATCTAAATTGTCTTCATCTCCCACTACTGTGTAGTAAATTTTCCACATTTAAGGGTATACTTCTTGAAATGAATTGATTGTGATGGCTCCACAGCAACTATACTAAGCAGCACATTTGAAAAACTTAGCGGCGTGTTGAAAATGCTCGTCAGTTCCAGAATGTGTGTATACCATTGCAGGCTACTGACAGAATATTCTGTTAGCTGTTGCATTCAGAAGGAGTTAATCGATGCTATTTCAGTGATATTCAAACGGAGTTAATCTATAATATTCGATTACATTTTATAATTTGCTTGTATCTTACCCGGTCACAGAGACGCAGTGCGTTAAATCTTGCAGTTAAGCATTTTCAATGCTCAAAACATTAAGGTTAAGATCGTGGTCCTTGCTATTTTGGTCAAAAGCTACGGATACTTTTCGATCAACTGTCCAGATGAAAATTCGATTGGTCTGTTTTACATCTTACGTGAGCAAGCAAAAACATCAAATTCACTAAAGTGAGTACGCTAATCGTTAGTCTGCGTTCGAAGTATGAGAATTTTTTTTTACCTCTACTATAATAAAAATAATATGATATTAAAAATAACAATAAAAGCACGCACGGCCATGTGCCTGTGCCGAAAAAATTCGACCAAGAAAGGAAAAAGAGTGTTAACTGCCTGCAGATCAAATTATAATGTGTTCTTCGCCAAATAACGTCGGATAAATAACGTCCGGACAACATTGTAGGATGGTCTTTCACTTGTCTTTGTATACTGCCAGTACAATATTGCAAACATCGTCTAACAATATCTGTTTGAGTCAACTGTTTATCTTATTCCATTATTGATATCACTTACAGAAAGTACCCAAGCATGGCAAGGGCATTGCAGTTCCGTTAGAAAACTGAATTTTCAGGTAAATAACACCACTTCCAGCGATGGTTGAAATACACTCAGGTATTGAGCGTCTGCTTCAAGCCCCATATTCCCCGGTCGACAGCTTCATACGCAGCACACACAGACACAGCTCACTATCTTCTACAAGTCCGTCTTTAACCATATTTCCCCAAGAAAGCGCGTTTTACTATTCGCTATTCCGACTGACGCAAAATCTACGTCCTCGGGCCAGTTCACTTCTCAACACGTCCACAAACGAATACTAAATATAATTTGCACAGAACACCTGATCCCGCTGTGTCTTATCTAAAAGGCCATCTGGCGCTGTAGAGTGATGGCCCGCAGGCGCTTTTGTTGGAAGAACGACAAAGTGTGACACGTCTTTCCCTTCGTTCTACTCGTGGCTGCGACCTTTGCTTAGGACCGAGACGCGCCGCGGCGAAGCCAGGGGCTGAGCTCTGACGGTGTTTAGCAGGAGCACCACTTTTGTGTACATCCGGGGCGCGATGTCGGCGGAGCCCGTTGACCAAGCCGAGTCTGACTGTCCACACGGTTCTGAAACGAACTTGTGCGATCCTCAGGCCTCGCCACAACCGAGCAATAATCTTGGTGACAACGAGGTCTCCGTCGCTGACGGACAGCCAGATGGGCGAGGTTCGGATGATGGGGCAGGGTGTAAATCCACTGCAAATAGCAAGCGACTGGAAGGAATCGGTAGCTCATCCTCAGAAAAAGGCAAGCAGAGTTCGGGACATCACTCTGAAGGACCTCACAAGGTCGAGTTGATCGCGAAGCATCTGCACGCCACTGTTAAATGGTGAGTATTATTTGACATTTGGCTGGAGCTTGACGCGTGGACGCCTTGGAGGAGTGCATTTCGCTGATCGACATTTAATCTATTTAGAAACAGTAAAGTGTTCATATTAGATAGTGTAAGATGCGGTGGCCTAATACTGAACCTATTTCGTGATGGTAGATCGTAGCAGAGCCTCCGTGATGGTTGCTCCGACCAGTGCATTCGAATGTGTCAAGTCGTTCAATTGTATTTTTTCTTAGATTCACTCATCTATGACACGGATCCGTTAGCCTGTTGGTCTTTTTTACACCTATATATTAGTCAAATCACTTTGTTGTGACCTAACATAGAGCAAAGCATTTTGTTGCATTGTGACTAACAGCCATCAACTTATTTTAAAATTTTGCCGCAATCTACCATAATGTAGATTCTTAGTGAATCACATAAGAACCACACATATATACAGTTAACCCCAGCTAGCCATGGGAAGTCTTCTATGTTTCGATATTACAACGTCGACTCAAGCCAATCGTTTTGTCATGGGTTGAGCAGGTACAATGGCCAAATGCATTATGGATTTCTCGTCCGGACCGACACTCAACGGGAAGTGTTTGTACATCGAAATTCTATCGTGATGTCGGTGGGCGAACCGCCGTGGCTTAACCGGAATCAGGCCGTAACATTTGACCTGTGGACTCTTCCCTGTGGACGGTATGATGCAAAAAACGTTCGTTCGGTCAATGGCTCACCTATATCGTTTGGTGATCCGGGATCCTTTGGTGCATTGGCACCTCACAGGCCCCCTCCTTTCTTCCATGGTTCGGCTAACAGCCAACATTTTCGTCGCCAACAGCCAGGATTTGTATTCGGCAGACCGAATCCAACCGTACCATTTAATGGACAGTACGGTATGTTCTAAGCGCCAGTTGTTTGTAAAGTCAAAGTGCTGGTCCGGCCTCTAAAGCCCAAACTACACACCGTAACATTACGAACAAATTGCTAGGTACTTGTTTACCCGTTTTGGGCCAAATATGACCAATTTTGTGGTTTTTGAATTGCCAATAACGCGAGGTCTGACTTCAAACAGATAGAGAATGGCGTAGTGACACGGCATGATTTAGGTGTAATTTGTGGAACAAACGTATATTTTTAAAGCAGATTTGGTGACAGTTCGCAATGCTTAGGCCGTAGCCGTAGAATATCTACTTCCTCATCATTTAGAACTCGAAGCTAATTCTTTGAAGCGTATAATAAAATCACTATTGATGCATTGTAAAAGAAAGACAATTTGCAATGCTGAAGTTTTCCTGATGCTGAAGCGCACACATTTTCAATGTTTTTTGACGTACATTTTTTGATAGATATTAATAATGGCTGCGATGCGAGGAGAGATCTTCCCCAACGTTTAAACATTTCCATTTCGTTTTTCCTTTTGTCGTTTTGATATGTCGTGTGGCTTTTCCAGGTTACTATTGCCCAGTGTGTGGGCGTTCTTATGATTACGGGGGTTCGTTCGGTGGCCGATACCGCGGGAGTTCTGGCCTAAAGCCTCTCAGCACTATGAATCTTCCTCGAATGAACTTTCGTACTTAGGGTGGTCTCATTCGTCCGATTAAAGAAGTCTACCTTTCGATGTCATCGAGCATAGCAGGGACTCTACGGTCGTTATGGCACTCGCCATTGGCGCCAATGTCTGAATGCTTTTTTCAGCAAACTGTTCCTAAGATCAAAACTGGTAGAAGCAAAATCCTGAAAGAAGAGGTAGTTGCTTCTCCATACTATAACGTCCAGCCATAATGGTGAATATAGCAATTTCGGGGAATGGGATGTTCCGGTAAACACCCGATAACGTTCAGGTAAATCTTTGGGTGCCGTGGAGTAGGTTGGTCCAAATGTTTTTATACATACTATATTCGCCGTCGTGGGAATCTGCTGAGTATTTGTATTAGCATTGTACTGATGGCCAGGTTCCTCCAGAGAGGAAAACCCTATCGATTTGTAGAACTCTGCCCGTTCAGGTGCGCCTTATAGTTTTTCAATATGTTCATAATAAATGCCAAATATAGTCTAATGTATGTCGGCGTCGTTAATAAAATTGCTGGCAATGTGCCTTCCAGTGGCTCCTAATAAAGGAATTGTTCTGTTTTGACAAAATGTTTGCCTGTTTGCGACCTGTTCCCTTTCCACGAGTTTCCTTTTTTGTGGCCGAAGCAGGACGTTGAAAGCTTTACGGCAACTGCTTATTTTGCCTTATACCGAGAAAAAAGCCAAACTGTTAGGCTTTTTTCTCGGAAGCAACTAATGGGTCTGTATTTAATTTCGCTCTGGAACAGATCCTACGTGTTGTAAAGGGTAGGCTGATCAATATTAGTGAAACACGTAATGGAGTTCTTTCCATAGATCTACATCTGGCAGAAACGGGAATTTCGGGCAAGCGACGTTTCACAACCTAGCCTTCATTCAAATTACCGTATTACCCTTAAGTTTTGCCTATCATGCTTGAGGTAACACTTTCACGGCAAAATTTCACGTTGTCTGTCCACTACAATTGTGTTTCCGTGTTCTTCCCTTGAATATTACGGCTGCTAGCGTTTTTAATTATTGCAAGTTTTTTCTATGTGTACCAGCCTATTTCTGCCCGGCAGGAGTGAATAAAGGCTATCGATTATGCGACGTAAATCCGGAGGTTTGTGCTGCATACTCTACTATGCTTGCTAAGCTAAGCCACAAGAGAAGATTTACGATATTAGCGCACGTCAATACTAGATGAAAGACGTAGGCGTTTTATACATAAATAAAAATCTGATTATGGAATCTTATTGTACAAAACGCTGAAATAGATGTTATAATAGGTCTTCGTATAAAATTACGTATAGAATTACGTATAGTATTCCAAAATTTCAGTGTTAAATTGTTTCCGGTGAAAAAGAGCACGATCTACTTCGAAAAAGCCCTGCTGGGAAAAGTATTAAACACGGCTGATACTTATCAGCGCCACTGCTGCCTTAATGAATCTGTGGAATGACGAGAGCCAATGAGCACATTTACGTGTATTGCTGGCTATTGGTCGCGTTAGTCAAATGTAACTACGCCAATCCAGGCCAACTAGTCCAACCAAACTAGTCCAGCAACCCTTATACCCATAGCAAGGAGTTGTAGATGCTCGCAGACTCTTTGGCGGCGTACTGCTTAGCTAGTAAACTACATCTCGATGACAGTTGTACTCAAGTGGATATCACTTGAAACAATTCATTCACAATACTGACAGCAACCACCCGAAGTAGAATCATATAGAACTGCGGCTCCACTGCCCAAACAGTCCGATATTTCAAAATCCTCATAATCATCGAATAGAATATCTGAAACGATATACCTAATAATAAATTGTGGAGGAGGGTCGACTTCAGGCAGTATCATCGTTAACCGCCAAAACACATGTGAGGCAAGCAAAACTTCTGGAGGGTACAAATTGCGATCGCTGCGTCGTCAAGCAGTCGGTCACCCTGTACTCCTCCAAAAGCAACTCGTCCGCAGCAGGCGATACGGCAAGGTGTAAGGTATACCGGTAGTCAGCTCTGAAGGCTGGCCGCCTAACTCGTCCGCAGCAGGCGGTACGGCAAGGTGTAAGGTATCCCGGTAGTCAGCTCTGAAGGCTGGTTGCCCTACCTTGGCCCGTGCGAGGGCTGCGGCTATTAACCTTGGGTTTCAGCCAAGGTCGATGAGGAGTCTCTATTGGCTCATCGGCTCCGCGGAGTTAGCAGCACTTCGGTGTTGTCTGCAGGGTTCCCTGCTGCCTGGAGTTCAGGCATAATGTGGCGCCTGCCATTGACTAACCGCGAAGTTGGTCAAGTTATCAACGAAACGATTGCGGCTATCATTGATGAGCTGGTATCTGCAGAATATTTTTTAGTACCAACTGCTTTATGGTAACTTTATGCTTTATGGTATGTCGTTACTAATCATCCAGTCTTAAACACTATTCGCGACTTATCTACACAAACCAACTGTGACACGTGATATTCTTAGTTTTACTGACTCATATATTTCACACCATGTTGCTAGAGAGATTCATGCACGGTCTTGGTTAGTGGTTTGGCAGTACACGCATACGTTGCGCCCTGTGTCATGTTTACTTAGCATGACTTCTACATTTCAAAAGGGGAAGCGCAGCCCTTTAACTGAATCGACTGCGCCAGTATGCAGTGCTTATTAACATCGGATTTCGATGCACTTTCATCGTTACTTGAATTTGTCCGTATCATGTGCACACAAGCGTACCAAAATACTAAATCACTCGGTTTACCCCAAAGATGAATGGTTTTTGCTCGAGTAAAAATCGTATCAACAAGGACGTCCTTTCGCGGGGCAGAATTTATTAAATGACCAGCTTCATTAGTTATATCCATCAATTAAAGACGTCAAATCGATTAAGAGGTTAACAGCGATTGGGATAATCACTGGCCACCTCAAAACCGTAGACGTGTTCGTCTAATGGCCTGACCCTTTCTTTTCACAAATGTGACATACGGCGTGAATTCATTAACCGCGCCATCGAGCCATAGCAAGTAAACATTCCATTTACCTAGACTCGATATTACGAGGTGCCTAGGTATGAGATGCTGTCGAAGGAAACGTTAAATGAGCGGGTTGAAAGAAGCTTCCGTAATGCCCTCACCTTCAATATGATTTGTACGAATCGCATGTTGCTCCTCTTTTACTGTGCGGGCGCGTTGTCTACACCCCTTTAAAATTATAACAGTATTTTAAAAAAAACAAGATGCATGTTCCCGAAAAGTATTTTGTTTAGATGCAACAATACATCGAGAAATAATAGAGAGATTGAGATCGAAACATTAAAAAGAAATACGTCCTTTTTGAGCTATTAATAGTAAAGCAGGACTTCTACGTCTAGACACATCAGGAACTTACGCTCGGACAGAGAAGAATAATCACATTTATCTACGTAGAGTATTCAGATGTCAAAATCTAGGGACTTGGTGCGTTCCGAATCTTAGCACGCAATAAAAGATTATTTTCGACTTCCTTACTCAATACTTTTAATTTGTATAATATGGGAGTAATAATCTAGAATGATCTGAAATATCAATAAGATAGAAGTGCAATAAAGACAAGAGGTAAATTTCCGGTGCAAATGGCATTATATGTAAATGCATATACATAAGAACATTTTTTGAAGAAAAAATAAGATAAAACAAGGAAAAATTGGCTAAATCGTAACCTAAGGTTGAATCCGTCGAATACTCTAAATCATTGTCTAACTGCTAGTTTACGTTACATTCAGGTTGGTTGACAAATAAGATCTATCCACAAATGTCTGTTTTCTTTTCCTTAGTTATTTATAACGCTTGTATTGATACTACTGTATCGAACTATTTGCCGATTTATTAAGTTGTTAAATGAGCAAATCTAACGGGTAGGAAGACTATAGACTCATCATGCGTAGTATGATCTCTGCACGTACGTATACTTGGAATAAAGGCTGTGAACATCTGGTGAAATGTCACTATTATTGTGGCGAGGTCAAGGCTGTAATAAACTCTACTTTCATTTTCTGGAAACTTTGGGGCAAGTCTTAGTCCTCCAAGAGTAACTTGAGACGTCAGCTTTTAACGATAAGATTTGTATCATTCTTCACCAGAAGCAACTTTTACATTAAGTAGAACTGATTTTGTGCATTTCGCGAAAGTACTAATCATGACCTTGAATAATAATCATGAAGTTGATGTAACTTTGCAGTACATAAGTGATATACTCGAAAGCTTTTTTATACCGCAGCGAGATTCATTTTTTAGTTTTGACTCTCATCAGAGGGTAAGAACCGCCGTCATCTATGGAGGTAACCCCACGACCTCTCACCAACTTAACGATACGTTCAATGGCCAACAAGTGAACCACTTCGTAGGGCCAACCATCTCATCAACCCACTTCACTGTTCCCAAACTAGACCATTCCAATCACAACATCAATCGTAGACTGACTGTTTGGACAAAGACAAGCAGTGAACTACTTATACGATTCGGTGTGGTTAGTATGGGCGCGTGGGTTTGCAATCGCTCGGCCGCGTCACGACCGGTACGAGGGCGAAGTTATCGTGACGTTCTGATTACCAATCTGGCGTAAGCGGCTGTCCCGGGAAGCAACTCGAACGGCGACGTGACGCCAATGCTGGAAAGGACGACGGTGGAGGAGGATGTCGACAAGTGGAGATGCACATGCATTCGCTCCCATGCTGCTTGCTGCCCCCTCCAGAGCAACGTCTCGCGGGCGGTGTCGAGACCGTGGGTGCATTAGTAGCAACATTTGGTAGTAACAGTCAGAGTGAACCCGGAGCTCGCAAGCTGAGCAGGGATCAGCAGATAAGCGACAAATGGGCGAGCAAAAGCTGAAACACGCCAAGTGCCATCGATAGTCTTTAGATTTGCAAATGCGTGTGTGAGGTTATGGCTGTGCTGCAAAACGCCCCCTTCGCTCTAGCTTCTACTCACGTTAATCGCAAATGCACTGAAATGATTTGACTGAACCTTTTGTGACACTACATGCGTTCGATGGAAAAGCATCCTCCTGAAAAGGAATAGAACGGAACAGAAAAAGGAACCAGGTTGCCGGCTAGTTGCCGCCACGCGCCAGTGTGATCAGCCATTTAGAATTATTTACTGCAACCTCGCTTATCGGCGATCTTCTCCAGCCGGCGATCTTCCCGACGGCTGGAGCTTTTCCGTAGCCGTTTCATCGAACTAATCAGCACGCACTCGTGACTATTGATATTATCGTTGCCATACGAATTGGCGGAACGCGTTTGGTCAGGCGGGGAAGACACCTTTAGTGCTGCGTTTACGGTTAGTTCTCTGACGAGCGCTGCCATTCTCAGTAGCACCGACCTGTCTGCCGGTCGAATCGTCAGGTGATCTGTATTCATTATTACCACCTAGACGTCCCTTAATCGCGCGGTGACTCTGGCGCCTGGTCAGCCCGTAGGGCTCAGACATCGACGAGTAATGACGTCTGATGAATTAGAAACAGGGAAGTAAATATACGATATCAGGGGCCACCACGAGCTACGCCTGATCACCAGACGCTACGACGATCAATTTCTCGACAATAGATGTAGGCAAGGTTCGTTGTAAACTCTACAGCGGCGGATTAGCTGCAGCCTCGTGATTCAGACAGGGCGGGCGGCATTCTCTGCAGGGATATCCGCGCATCATGTTACCCTAGAGTCATTATAAATGTACTTGTTGTTCCTTTCGCGCGAAACAGCTTGCCAGCGACCAAGTGGGGGGACTATGTGATGTTATCGGAACATTAATTGATCGTCGGGAGATGTACGTGATGAATAAACGAACGAATACAACAGTTGAAGAAAGAGAAAGCTCCGAGCCGCTAGAAACAGAGGCCAATCGCTTATTACTGTGACGGTAGATATTGCAAAGAAAAAAGAAAACCAGCTTATGAAACAGTTACGACATCGTTGGAGAAAACACGTGTCCTCACCACAGTCTGACAACAAGTCAGTCCGGCGACGTGTATAGCATTTCAGCTACGTTTACCCATTTCAGAGTTGGGCACTCAGAGGTAGATAACAATGCCATCGGTTCAACTTGATGTACCGCCTCCGCGCCTGCAGGAGCGGAGGCATTCGTGCCGGCCAGAGCGAAAATCCAAAGTGCCTTTACGGAGAAGAGGTCCAGATTCCAAATACTCATGGCTGGTCGCGCTAGCGTGTGGTGGCGTAAACCTTTTCATGCACGGATCATCAAAGGTAAATTAAGTGAAAAACGTAAATGATCGATGACTGGGAGTTAGCATTTTTTAGATTAAACAGTAGCATAAACAAGCTGCTCGGAAATAAATCCACGTCTACTTATACATTACACTGTGCATCACATCTAATTAGAAAAGGTGCAGAGAAGAAGCAAAAGAATAACAATTACATTTGTCAACACACAATTAAAAAGACAAAGTAGGACTAATTCGAGATCTTTTCTGATCGTAAAGCTGATTGAAACACACTCGGATTGATTTTTCTTATCACGTATCTTCTGTTACATAGATAATTGCGTATACTGAAATAATCGCTGTCCAAATCAACAAAAAAGCCTTACGGCATCAACCGCTACCGCTTTAGGTTGAGCACCGTTCACGGCTATTACAATCTCATACTGATTAATCGGCGTAGCTCTAGATCAAGCGCTCACAAATTTCGTATCTACGGACTCGGTACACATGCGACACATACATAATGTTCCGGGCAGTCGGTTAAACGATTCGCTTATAGATTGTCACACGAACATTTACTTAGTTTTCGTCGTACCACAAGACCGTAGTGTATGATTGGCGGAGACCGCCCATTTACACTATTCACTAACAATCAGAGATAGTCTGTACAAAGACGGCATATACGGTAATACAACATCGCGAACTAATCCAGTTCCTTCTTCTGATGCTAGCATTAATGCGGCTCAAAAGTAGACTATGCTGATCTTTACTTTATGTTGCGAGGTGCATGTAAGGACCTTTTCTTGAAAATGATCCATGCTTTACCACATACGACCAGTATTGGATGAATATTAAGAAATTTTTTCACTATCTATTTTTCCACTATCATACTCGCAACACAGTTTTGCATATTTATTCTCATTTTATATCATTGAAGTCATCTTTATTGCACAATTCAGAAAAAAAGATTATTTAAAAGAGCCAGGTGGCACACTATGAAATAAGATGATTTAAAAGTTCGGTCAAGTTATCGCAACTAATTCAACATGTTCCGCCATTAAGGCAACATTTCCCGCCATTCATTTAACATTTTCCGCCACTAATCCAACAGTAGGCTACATTTGATCAAGGTCTGCAGTTTGAATTCTAATTTAGGTAACCTAACAACTTGGGCCGTAAACGTTGGACGCATCTACTACACTCGAAAAAGAAAGGTGAAAGATGTAAGATAAACGATTCAATCCAATGGTCGTGATCGAATGACCATCGGCGTGGATGTTGGCCATGTTGACGCTGTCAGCGAACACTGGCCTCAACTAATTAGTCGACCCAGCTCTAGATCAAGTATAAACAAATTTACTGCAAAACGAGTGCGGTGTAGTTGCTATATGTGTTAAATCGTACGCCAAAGGCTGTCCCTGTACATTTTAATATAACGTGATAAAATATCTTGAGGTGAACCAATGCTTATATTAGGTACAAACATGTTTTCAGCACGAGAGCAACGCTAAAATAAATGCTAACGTTTGATACTAGGATTGAGTCTTCCATCAATTTCTTTCGTAATTTGCCACAGTAAGCGGGGTCACTGGTGTTCCACTTGGTCGCTAACATCATGGCCTGACTTGTGACATACACGGTAAATAATGCGATCGTCACAATACAATTACTATCGCGTACTGCGCTTGCCGGTGTTGGCGTGGTTTAATGAATCCTAGTGCGTATTGGCGTGGTGGCGCATTATTCTTCTAGCTAATATGCAACCTGACTACTTCTTGTTAGCTACCTGAATAAGTTATGAGTCACGAAATAGGTAAATTGCTCAGTAAAATTTTAACGAATGAGTAATCTACAAAGGTGTGCATTTTTATGATAAGGTTTGAATTCGATCCTCACAGAAAAGTTGTTCAGTCGTGGTATTCATAAAATCAGCGCGACTCTCAGCTAATCATGTCAAACCAGTTTGAATTAATTGATATCGGCAAGTGTTTAATTACTTCTGCTTAGTACGATGCACAGGACACGTTGGCCAGCCATCACCATAACTTGGTGTAATTTAAGGGGATGACTCGCCTATGTTTTAGTGTTTAGAATACAAGTGCGACCTCTATTATGGAACGAGCCGATTCCGTCAAAACTACCGTACATCTGAAACACTATGAATGATTAAAACCGACACAACGAAATGACCTAAATTTTTAGTTCAATCAACCGCTTGTAGCGGGATGGACCGCTCGCTCTATATAATAAGATCTGCCACTGCAAGAACCCTTTTGGGGGCACGTATATAATGTGAAGTCAGAAGTGGATATGTAGATAGAATATAAGTAGATAGACGTCGATGTGAAGTACTGCATACATATTTTAGACTGGGTAAAATATCATCCTATCCCTTCCCTGGTCATAAAAATATGATAGAATTTTGCACAGAAGGCCCAGAGGGTAAACAAAACGAGGTGTTGATACAACAAAGACATATTTATGAACTTGGCACTAGAGCAAGATTACTTCTAAAATGTTATATACTTTTTAAAGGCTTATTGGCGCGGTATGTCATATTTTTTAGAAAATGAGCTATCACATGATAACGGTGCGGTAAGCACGTCGAAAAACATTTAAGGCGCCTATCTTGCAATTCATAGTACAAATGGTTCCAAAACAGTAACTGTTTTCTAAAACAGAATGAAATCTTTGAATGTCAAAAGGAATACTGTTTTCTAATAGAAAAACGTTTTGCTCTATGTTCAGGAGGTGGCCTGAGCAAGGTCGTAGATGTAGTTAACACTTGAAGTAGGTTCTACCTTGAGGTAGAAGAACCGTTAAACGAATTTAGGACAACGACCAAAGCATTCACGAGCTTAACTCGTCTGTCTCTCATTATTCATGACGGGACGGAATTGTACGAGCACTGTGGTTAAGGAATTTCGAAACAAACGGAAAAATGGATCAAAGATAGCTAAGTAAATTGAACAACTTCGACGACAAACGTGTTTCGAATCTCAACCGAGTGTAACCTTTAGTCGCTAACGCCGACCCTATATTAAGCTCGGAAACGCTTCGGCACTATCTCGAGCACCCGAAAAACGTAAAGCGTACAGAGCAATTTGCATGACTGCTAACGTTACACATAAGTGCTTTGAAGAACATAGATAATGGACGCATCTCGATTAGAAAGTCGCGACGTCAAGACGGTAGGACAGCAAAGCTTTATCATTTGTATTTTATAACGCCTATCATAAGCAACGATGGTAACATGGACTGAATTCAAATGTGCATATTTGTATGTTCGAGCACTCAGTGAGCTATTTACCTTAGCGCACGCACGGCACCAGCTGTTATCTCAAGACGCTAAAATCAGCGCTAATGTTTGATCTATATCAGGGTGACCTTTGACCTTAGTGAACAGGATCATAGGCGTTCCACTAAGTCGCTAACTCGATGGCCTGACATGTAATGTATACGGTGAATAATTTAATCGTCAGGATACTTCTCATCGCATAATACGATTATCACATTAGATACTTTGTGCGAAATACACGCGCACTCGATCGCACTCGTACGAATGTTTGTTTGTTGCGTACAGTTTTCTTGTGAGATAGGCGCATAAACGTTCATCTCGAATTAATTGCGCAAGAAGGTACAACTTGCCGACGCTGCTTGCGAACTTGCTTGCCGCTGCAGATCGTGTTTAGCTCGGGGTTGCAGGGATCCAAATCACGCCAAATTGTCCTATTGGCTATTTAGGACCGGCATGGCATTTCACTAACAAAATGTCTTCCCGGTAGTATCGAAGGAGGAGTTCATTATTGGCACTTGCTTTGGACGGGGTCTGTTTGCCACTTTGAACGACGGACTTGTGCCAACTATTCGCCAAATGCACAACTCACCAGGTTGCCACTGTCTCTCTCAGCACAGGGCTAACCATTAACGTATGAATTTTCCATACACTCAATGCATTCGTCATTCTACACCACTAATTCTGCTTGTTCTTTCGGTCTTTAATCTGTTTTTTAATGCCTACGAGTTTGAACTCTCCGTAACAATGGGTGGTTAGTTTGGCGATTGAAAGTAATTCCGCTTTTGGCGCAATGGTAGAAGTAACAGGGAGACAATAAATTTTTGCAAGCAATAACAAGACCATTTTCGTGGAATTGCAGGTCGTTGGCGTTCTGTTTGTAGCATGGATCTTCGAGCTGAGGTGTTCCAGGGAAATGGCTGCGTGGCCCTTCGCGCTCCATACAACCCTCATTCATCTGGCAGGTAAGCTTACAACAGTCGGCACTCTATTGCCACCCTGTCCATTTGTAGTGAACTCGACGTGGGTAAATTACCTCTCGTTTCCTTGGAGGCCATCTGCGCTCCGTTTTAAGTAGCTCTTTCATTGCTTTGATCAACCATGCAGATTGACTATTTGGTATAATCCCAGAGCGATGTTCTTCTTACAGAGCTGCATATGGACCGCTTAGCACCGGGGATTTGATTGTTTGATGTCCGAGAAAATTGGACATCTAAGGGGGGTATCGTTACGTGCCATAAAAAACTCGTTAGAAGTAGTTGATAGTCGTCTGTCTGACGAAATAACCGCGGAGTTCCTTGACAGACGCCTGATTATCCCGTAAATTTTGTCAAGTATCAGTGGGCCAAAACAATGCTCTCCATTACGTGCATAACCAATTCATAACAAGAATGTTCCGCAGGGAACGGGCTATAAAATGTTTATTAACGAACCTGCAGGGAATAAGGTCTGTCGCTGCAGGGATTTTCCTAACGTCCTTAAGGCACCAGTGACACTGACTTGACATCGTTCAGAGATTCTAGTATCTAACTGCGCATACCCATATTTTCGACATAGGAAAGCCTGCTAATCTAAACTAATTGAGTTTATTACCATCGTAAAGTGAACTACATCGTGGAAAGGCAAGGGAAAAATGGTGAAAATTGTCAAAACAATGTCCCAAAAAACACAAGCAAGATAAAAGCTCAAATATATTACCTCTATGAGGCCACGCAGCATGATTTATGAATTTTCCCTATATTACTGATTTGAGTACCGCTTAAAAAACATATTTTAAGACGTTTACCACTATCATTTTAAATATATATATATATATATATATATATATAT
>MNPL01007669.1:0-16934 GCA_002081605.1 Tropilaelaps mercedesae | reverse complement strand
GAGCCGTAACCCAAAGAAGGCCTCGACGAGGTACACAGACATTCTCTTGTTATCTCTCTGCCTATCTATTTATTTCGCCTTTTTTCCTGTCTTCCTCTCCATCTCTATCTATCTCCCTCTTTCCCTCTCTAGTTTTTCTTTTCCATCTCCCTGTCACGCATTTTTCTGTTTCCGCGTAGCGGTATCACAAGCCCAAGGGCCTAACTAACAGCTTTAGTGGGCGACGACTTTATACGGCGAAGTGCCTAGTGGAAGGTCGGAAACCAGAACCTTCTGAGTTAAACCCCCTCCTGTCCCTACTGGCGGATCTGGCAGCCTCCCCCTTGTGTAAGTCAATCAGATCGTCGTCGTATATGCATCGTGCATCGTGCATCGTGCCATTCCCGTGTCGCGTGGCCCGACACGTGAAAAAGTCGGACCGTCGTCCATGGTAGGGGCAAAATACCCAGGGGTTGCGAGAGATGAGGACAGCGCCGTCGCCATGGCTGACCTCGAATGGCTCGGCTACCGCATAACGGCTATGCAATGCAAGTCCGGCATCCGTCGACGAATACCACACCCCCGAACTTCAGTCCTCTCGGAGCATTCTGTCTGCTAGAGGGGCTGCAGATGCAAAAGGCGGACCGACAATGGTCGTCGTAGGATGCGAAAATCTGTGAGCGCTTTGGTCACATATTTTGCGTGTGTGTGTGTTGTTGTCGTTTGCACCTAGGGCTTTTGAAGAAGGGGTCCAGCCTGTTGCGCCCCATTGTCGTACACTTGTTACGAGAACTACAAAGTGAACGTCCGGTGAGTCTCCGTCGAAACATTGGCGCGGGACTTCAGCTTTGAATCGTGCGCTACCATCGTTGTACATACATTCCTTGCATGAGACTAAGCGTATCGAGAGGAAGACACTCGTAAATCAACAATAATAATAATAGTAGTAGTAGTAGTAGTAGTTTCATAGCCACTCAGCCAACTTGCTCAGTAGCGGGATCGTCGGGATAACCAGTGTCGGAGTCATCAAGTCTCGAGGAGAGATAGCGGTACTAAAGAGGTTTTTCGCGGAGTTGCGATGCTTCGATGGCGTTGGTCGAATGATCCCCTTTTCTTTCACCTATAATAATGTTTCCTTGCTTTTTCCTCTCTTTGCACTAAGGGTCTTCCTGTGTTTCGGCTCTTCCCACGTTTTTGGCGTCTCTTTCGCCTCGTCACCTCCCGGAAAGACCGACAGCTTCGGCAAGGCCGAGGCCCCCAGACCTTCTCGACACCTCGTCGTTTTCTTGGCATCTCGTCATCCTCTGTCGAATGGCTTTCGGCCAGACGAGCAGGGCGTCCTGTTCTTCGCGTCTAGCCATATCCAGCCCCGTTTTGCACTCTTCGTACCTCTCTGGCTCCACTTTTTTTTGCCGACGCACTCTGCCTTACCGTGTTCCCGCGCCGGACCCCTCTCTGCCTCCGCACACCTCTCGCTGCGCCTATCTCTTTGTCAAACTCACTCGTTCTTATTTTCCGTCTATGCGTTCTCGGCAGCTTCAGCCTTTCGGCGCGGTCGCTCGTTCGCTTTCAGCTCGACGCGTTACGTTAGGACGAAGAACCAGAGCGTACACAATGATGGATTTCCGGCTTAGTATTTATTGCATGCATCTTGACGCAGGCGGCGCCGGAGAAGACGGCGGGCGAATCTGCTCGTCGGAGCATGAGCCCCGGAGAAGCAAACTCCTGCAGTGGCTCGAGGCAACTGCCCCCTCGGTCCCATGCTTACCCCATCCTCCCCGCAAGGACGGTCCTTCCGTATGCAGGCCGCTTCTTCCCTGCAGATCGAAGTTGTCGGTCGGATCTCGTCGGCAACGCCTAGGGCACGCTCGTCCGATAAACAACGTCACGCTGTATCTATTTTACACGAGTTATTATTGCGATAATATTGTCACTCCGTCTGACGCCATTCTCTGTTAGGACGTGATTAAAGTTCGCGAATGTCCAATGTCGCGATGCGACCGACGCGCGTCGTAGGTCTACGCCGCCCCAAGTACGTTCTCATGCTCCAAAAAAGGATTTGTAATCTCGCTTCTGCTAAGAAGTGTGGACTTCTGTAGCTACTGGAAGACACCCGAAGGACAGGTGGGTCCGCTGAAAAAAATATCGCACGTGCCCACGCAGTGTCGTATGCGTACGCCAGCGTATTAGCGAGACGTTTCATGAGTTTAACCGAGTCTGCTTATGCACGTCGTAGCCGTAAGCGTCCGGAAAGCGTCCGATCACCCCGTCTGAATGCGGCGTACGTCGAAATTGAGCGCGAGCAACGACGCTATTATTCGTCTGATAGCGATGAATAACGACGTTACGTTGCATTCTCTAGTCCGAGTCCTTAGTCACGTCGTTCACTCTTTGCGGACAACTGCCCCTTGACGCGTCCGAATTCGCGGTCTCGCATAACGGAAATGAATTTCTGAGCAATGCCAAACAAACAATGAATATGACAGTAGTGACCTATACACGCGTCTATCGATAGGGAAATGTGTGACGATTGCATAGTGGACGTAAGCATATTCGGCATTTCCGTTTGATTTCGATAAAAACAGCTGCTAACACACACATATTTCGTCAAGATTATATACACACATGCATGTGTGTATATACAAAGCTCTTCTTCGTTCAGTATACGTACGCGTATTGGTTTTTAGTGGTGTCCAATAGGTTCCAACGAGCGGTCCAATTGAGAGCAGCAGCTCAGTTGAAGGGTCGTCTCCAGGAAAATTTGTTTCTAGACGGGAATCGTCTTCAAGCGGCGTATGACACTTCGATGCGACCAGAGATGATCAAATTTCGTTGCCAAAATTCGCGTCGTCATCAGCGATCGTTGTATTCTCTTCACTGTAGAAGAAGCTCAGATGGACTTCGTCCAAAATCAGACCGAAGTGAGCAGTGATCAGTCAACGGTTACCATCATGGACGACGATAACAGCGCCATCGTTTCAGTTGCAGACAGATGCAAATATCGTTTTTTCCTTTTGTTTTTATAGTTTCATTAGTGTAATCATGTTGAGCCAACGTTGGACGTTGATGTGATTGTCGAGACTTGGCATTCTGTCGTGGCTCCTCCATCTGGCGGAATGGTCACGCAGATCTGACCGATTCTCTGTCGATCTGCCATTCTATAGTCGCAAACGTGCGTTGCCCCGCGACGCTATCGAGGAATGATGATGCCCCCGGGGACCGCAGCTGCCCTTAAGCAGGATAGGAATCAGCCCCCGGTTGTGTTCGGATCCCATCTTGAGAGTCGGGCGTTTAGCGACTCTCACTCTGTAACGACGCTTCTGCAACAACAGGTCGTCCTGTGTGAAAGTTGTTTTTAGCTGCCCTGACACGGGCCAGGCCTCCGCAGCCGTAAAGGTCCGAAGCTGAGCCTAGCCTAGGCTGTCTTCGATGGCATCACCTCGAGGACTCACCAGCTACTGGGGTGTTAGTAATGTGTCCCTCAGTTCTCTTCGCAGGGGTCGCCGCCAAACACTTTGAGAATGTCTCTTCCTTCTGAAGACGAACTCTCGTTCAACTCCCTTCCCCCGCCATATTTCTGTGCCGATGCCTTTGCAACAGCACCCGCACTTCGTTTTTTCAATGCTCTGAAACATTGAGAACAGAGATGCGGAACAGACGCCTTCGAGTCGAGCAGATGCCGAAGGCTACGTCGGCCGTGATACAAAGCACGACGACCAAGGTTATACGCGATCGCCGTACGGCGATTCCTTGATGACCCTCGCCTGGATCTTTTCCTTCATTTGGTTGCTTTTTATCTCGCTTTTTCCCTGTCGGCCGCAGACGATTCAAGCACGTCGCCGAACAAACGGACGAACAACCGAGCTAAAATAGTAACGACGGTGGGAAGTCGCCCACGGCAAAAACCCTAAACCTTGAAGGACACGTTTCGGTAGATAGAAACGTGAGTCCCGACGAGGTTTCGTCAGTATTCACTGTTTTGGAAAATTGTATCGACGCTGTGGATTCGTGTATTTTTATCGAATCGATATAGATTAACAGGTCTGTCTGGGGTTTCGATGCTAGAGCATCATGTGTATCTGACGGAAAAACAGAAATTCCATTGAGCAGCAGCAGCAGCAGCACATGGCCAGTGTGAAGTCCATCGCGTTACACATGATGCCTCAACGATGCCTAGCGAAGTCGATCAAGCATTCCTTTGTCCAACTATTGGATCGATTCGCATTGTCTTCATATGAGTTTCTTAGACAACGGCTCAGTAGTCCAACGGCATAAATACGACAGAGCGCAAGCGCCACTGCGAGTTCTGCCTGGGGATCTTGTACTTCTTATCCGTGTCGAGAGCGTTTCCGGTTGAGCAGCGTCACCTGCCGAATCCGCTGAGTGTTAACACTCGAGATCGAACCCTTCGGGGGGAGTAACAGGGCTCCGTACCGAACAATAGGCGATGCTAATACGAATGCCGAAGTCGTCCAACCTCCTCACGTTCAAGAACGAACGCCGAAATTCAAGCGCGCGATTTTGCCGAGGTGATATTCTACGCGGGAGTCCGCACCAGGTGATCCTTTTTTTTTAGGACTGACCATTAGCCAACATTCAACGGCCACGATAGAACCTTTTGCATCACCTGGTAACACGGACCACATGTAAATGTGCAACGGCGGGGATGGGAGCCGTGTCTCCTCCGGCCGCCTCAAGGCGCACGCGAATGCACCAACGCCACCGAACTCGACGGTGTGGTCGTGACCTAGGGCGCGTTATATAGTTGCCTTACGAAACAGATTCTGTTGGGCAGTATTTTTGTTAAATGTATCCTCTCGACAGCTTTTAATAGGCACGGCATTCTATTGGCCATAGTCTCTCACCCGTGGCCGAAGTTCGGTTTATTTCACAAGCGTCCTACTCGTATGTCGAATGTAAGTGACCTGTAACGTCAGTCTTCTGACGCCCGGCCTGATCAGATTAGTAGCAAGAAGTCGGATTAGCATTCGCTTGCATCGCTATGCCCCTGGTCCGTTATGGGATGTCGGGGCAAGCTAACAATCCGAACTAGGCAAGTGGTCAACCTGAAGTCCCCCATCTCGGAGGCGACTTTCTCTAGGCAAGCTTCGAAAGCATTCGGATTGCTATTTCTGTTCTTGACGACAGTTCAATAGTCTACGTAGATTGGGGGGTGGACAGGACAAGATTCTCCATTCTAGTCCAGCAGAGCGGCGCGTCCTCGGGGTCGTTTGCTGGTCGGCCTTCGACGGCAGGGCCGGCAGGAATCTGTTGTCCTTCAGATGTGGGTCTCTCTGGCAGGCCTAACCTGGAGTGAGATGGATACCGCCCGTTACGTCTCCCTTTCCGAGACGCTCGGCTTTTCAGTTACCGGTCGTTGTCTTCGCACTAGATACGTTTGGTCTCTTGTTCCTCACCATGGCGAGAACATACGAGAGAGTCTCACACAAACAGTTTGTACGGGAGCAGCGGCCCTACGGGGCCCCCCCGATGTCCTAGACACATTTTGCCCCCGGCATCCGGACACGAAACGCGCAACGGCCTGTACCAGGGAAACGCGCGCCGTCTCCGACTGCTGTGCATCGCGAACTCTAGCCCACTTCGCTGCCGAAGTTGAGGCTGGAGAAGGCAACGGCAATGAGGTCTCAGACTCCCGAGCTACAACAGTTTGTCCATGACGCTCTCTGCCGTCCCCTGGGCCGGGGCTCTCGGGACCGACAAACACGACGCAATGGGCGCCGTTTCGCCCGGCAGAGTCTGCGCAAACCAGCGCCGCTTTCCCACCGTGGCCACCTGCGTACTTCGGAGCTGCGAAGGAGGACGCCTGGGACATGAAACAGCGCAACTGCACTATAAAGACGGGGAGTTAACGTGGCCACCTGCGACGAGCGTCGGACACCGACCAAGCTCCGTCGTTCCTGGGACAAATCCTCGATAGAACTGAGCACTTTGGCGCTGTTAGTGCTGATGAGTTTTAGCCGAGGAGTCGCGGCGTCACGGTACAGTCAGGTCGGGCTGGAATCTTATTTTTGGACAGTGTCTAAAAAGAGTCACAACGAAGTCGTTTAGCCACGAGGAAACGTCGAAAAAGATATCGAAGAAGACGAAAGAAGAGTTAGGGTCGGTCGACGCGCATGACGTCGTTATGGCCCGGTTGAAGAAAGTAGAATATCAGCCGCAATTCCTACAGAACGCCAGGTTGATATCGAATAAAGCGAAGCCGTTTTTTACGTAGAACATTTCGAAACAGTCTTGCAACAGTAATTAAGAGTCAGACTAGTAATGGATGATTTCTAGGAATGCGCTGGTAAAGGCGAAGTTCGGAATTCGTTTCGGCGTGTTCGTTTCTTGTGTCCTAGACTTCTACGTAAACGGTCATGCTGACTCTGGAGTTCGGTCACGACGGCATCGGCACGCAGGGGCGTCGCTGGTCCTCGGGCATTGTCCATCTGCGCGGAACGTAATCGGGTGTAATATAATTACGACAATAATTTACGTACGTGCTACAGCTGAATGCTTATTAAGTGCCTTTATTGTAAGCAGCGAATGCGAGATGCTGGACTAGTGGGTCGAGGATATATGTTTTTCTGAGTCCATATAAATATTATGCAGGACCTCGATGCGATAGGCGGCATATTAGGTAGAATATTTATGGAATACTAGAACATGCTTACGTTCCCTGTACTCTATTAGTGGAAATCTAGGTACGATCGAAGCGTCGCCAAGAAAACACAAAAGGCAAAAACAAATCCGCTATCCTCTCTGCTTCGACGCGGTAGTTGAAGGTGTCCTGTTCTCACTGCGTTTCGAGTTCTGTCCTTGCGGGATCTACTCGTAAGTGACGACTGTTTTTAGCAATGCGCTTAGACTCTCCCGAGGTGTCGGGGGCAACCTGCCGCAGCTACGGTGGGGTTTAAACCGCAGCTTAACGACACCTGGGGCGCGTGTCCTATTTGGTATCCTTTTTGCGGGGTTCTGCTACAGTCGGATGATCGACAGGCTGCTTTGAGCGCCAAGTGGAATTCTAGCTATGCCATTGCTTGTCCCCATGCGTCCTCTTTTTATTGTTCCCTCTCGAGGCGTCGTGGAGCATGGGGGTGAGAACTTCGGGTTGCTGGGCTTATAACATTTTTCAAACGCAGCGTTCCAAGCCATCTGACACGCAGGTGTTCGTATCGTGTGGTGAAACTCATGTTCATACGCAACCTCAGGGGTACAGTCCGAACTAGTTCAGTGGTTGGAGCACCCGTCATTTGAGTGCACGGGCGAGTCATGCGGAGTCTTCACAACGCTATTTAAAGAATCTTTAGAGCCAAGGTGAACGACTGCAGCAGATGTAGACAGAAGGAATCCACGGAAGTTTTTTGCACTCATTTGTTACAAAAGGCCAATCAAGAAGATCTAACTACTCCTGTTGTTGTCCTCCTGTCCTGTTTTTTTTCTTACCGTTTTTGACGACACGTGAGCACACGCCGTCGTCTACAATTCCTCTATCGGAGTTCTTTGGCTCCGGCGTCTTATTTGTTGTCCGTGTGCTTCGCGAGTCCCTGGTCGTACCCAACTTCTGCCTTGGCTAACCGAGAATTTGCGGAACGCCGAATAAATCCGCAAGAGGGAGACGTTCTTGGCGGACGGGCGGGCGCTGAGATCGGTCTTCCGGTAGAAGATTCGGCGTGGCAAAAGCCCTGCGCGGAGACGCGACTTTTCCGAATTCTAGAAGCGAAAAAAAACCTCTCAAGCGTAGTTAACTGGCTTACTCAGAGGCGTCTAGAAATCAGCCCGTCGCACGGGGGATGAGTGTCGTCGTACCACAGACAGGGGGGTCATTACTATGCGACATCCGGTAACTGGCAGGCGTAAGCGTAGAGTAACAATGCCACTGGAGAGAATGCAGATAGCCAGAGTAGAGAGGGAACAGAGGTAGAACGCCTGACTCTGACGCCGTCTGTGTATACGCAGAGCGATGGGCCACGCTGTCGTGCTTGAGCTCCAAGGTGGTGAGGCTCCCGCCAGAGAAGGTCGGCGCTCACCCGCCGTTACAGACCGAGTCGCATCTCAGAATCACGACGGATTGGAGCAAAGATGCTGTAAGGCACGCGCGCGCAGAGAGTGACATCCGCGTGTCACAGTACCCAGATAGAGTCACGCCGCAGACAACGACGTAAGGTCTGGGCCAGAGGGCACTCTGACAGGCGAGGGCTCTGGCGAGATCGGGATTGATCAAAAAATCAGGGTGAAAGTGTACGCGTTCGACGAACCTTCTCGTGACCAGGCAAGGTGATTTTGAATGCCAGAGAATATATTATATATATGCATATATATATATACAGAAAACATGAAGTTTCGACGATTTCGTCCAAAGTCGAAATGTCCAGTGTCATAATTTGCGTACAAAAAACAATGGCCGTCTTTCTAATCGTTGGCACAATCTGTGGAGATTCAGGTCTCAGGAGCGTTAATTGGACTATCGGAGACTCTCTGGTTTAGGCGGATAGGTCAACGATGTTTTGCCATAGTGCCATTTCTGCCTGGTGGTTTACACCGTTTTGAATAAATCATCACCAGCGGCGGCATCCCCGCCTTCTTTGGAACCCGATTTCGTCACCTCCAATGAGCGGTCGCATTATAACAATTCATTCCATCAAATGGCACCCGTCGGTTATTTAGGCTTCAGTGATCTTTGGGTGTCGGCACTCCCCGGTTGTGTCTGCGGACAATCTAAGCGAACCGGAGAGACCGCGAGTCGACACCCAAAGCTACCGCATGAACCTGGCCATGTGCCAACGTCACACACGGGTGTCGTTCTTCCTCTGGAAAAGACCAACGGTAAATTGCTTTGACGAGTCTGTTTGCAATCGCCCCAATATGACGGAGTCTGGTGCCGCTGTTTTGGGAATGTGGATTGAGTTCTCTCGCTGTAGGGCATTCTAACGGGACGCGTATTCGCCTTGAACTGATTTTGCCTCACGTCGACAGCTTGGCAAGGCGCTTTGCTCCATGACGCCCTCGTTTTTCCTGTCATGATCATCAATACCACACAGTAAGGCTTCAGGGCAGAATGTTTTCACGCGCTTGTTGAATTGTTCTCACGGTGTCTCTCCAATTATTTCGCCCCCGAAACCTGGTCAGCTTTCGGACGAGAGTCATTGTCGATTCGAAGACAGATTCGTCCTTGGTGAATCTTTGTGCAGGCGACACGACCTGCCTCCGGCCGGATATGGAACTGGAAACAGGGCTTATCATCAGACCCAAACACAGACTTGCCCTTCTCCCCTAACTGCTCAGAGCAGGCTCGCTCAGAAAACGCACCGAGACTATTGTCAATTTCCAGAGTGTGCACTTGAGTGGTCTCGCGGTTTGTCAGAACCGTCGTGGTTTCTATCGAGCCTCCGAAGTCCTTCGGAGCTGGGCTGCTTCGTGCAGTCACGAGGCCGCAATGTTGTTCAGCTGTGACAGATCTTTGTCCGGTGCTCACCGGCTTTGCGATTCGATTTGTTTGCCGAACGACGATATGAGGGACATACGACGACGGATAGGTAATAGGGCATACGTAATAGGGCGCTCCCGTTGTCCTTCGCGCGAATAACAGCCAACGCTGAGTAGGCTGGGCGGAAAAAGCTCAGGGACAAGGGAACAGTGGGAAGGTCCCGACTCTTCCCTCTAGAAGGTTCGGATTTATTCAAGAATTCGACTTTCGGGCAGTTTTGTTGGCGAACGCGTCGGCCGGTGACCACGACGAGTGGAGAGGACGCAGCGGACAAGGTGGAAAACATGGAGAGAAAAGGAAAAGCAACAAAACGGCAGAAGGTCTGATGGCGTTCTGGACAAGCACACGCATACGATGTGGATGTCTATGGATAAAAGCAACGGGTCGCCAGCCAAACCTTCCAAACTTCCAAAAAAAAACAAAAACTTCCAAAGAACTCGCGTGCCTTGAAAGGCCATATATATATATATATATATAACACTATCGCATCATGTTCAGTCTTTCTATCCCACTCTTCTCTCTCTCGCTTCAACGCTAACTCTGAAGCACTCCTGATCAATGCGAAAAATCGCGAGTGGTTTGGGCAGGACACCCCAACGGACGTCGTGTTTGCGACGAGCAGAGTTTGCATCACCAGCAGCAATCTGTACGGTATTATTAGCTACAATGCGCGACACGCGTCCTCTACTGCGGCGTAAATCGCCGCCACAGCCCTCGTCGGGGGCGGCAGTGGACAGCGACAATAAGTTTGCCATAAAAGATGGACAAAGCTGTGTGGCCAGGCGAGACACAGCTCTGAGTAGACTTCCGGTCGTTGCTGGCCCAGAGTGGCCTGATGCCTTTCTCTCAGGGTCTTGGCCGTCCTCGAGGATGCACTGGATGCACTGGACCGCCCGACCCATGTTCACCGGTGCAGGACAAGAGAAAGTGAGAGAGATAGAGTGTGAGAGAAAAAGAGAGAACGAAAGAAAAACGTCTAGGTTGCATTACATGCCGACTGGCCCCTTCCAGTCAAAAGCTTGTCACATGAGTCCTCATTTCCGTACTTCGGCTATGAGCCGCGGTAGCTATGAGGTGAAGAAGTCTTTGAGGCTTAGCATAGTTTGTGCGAGGTGGATTAGATGTTGGATCAAAGTGCTTTTGGCTCTGATCAGCGGTGCGGAGATATACGAGTGTGTGTGTGTCTCATTATGGGCACGCGCGGTATTTTAGGTGTTACTCGCCAATGACGTCTTGCGGTGTTTTTCTATGGATCAACGTCGAGAGTTGACAGGCAAAAATCGCCAGATCTGTCAACGTGGCACCTTCGTAGGGTTTTTGTCAAATCATGCCAAATCAAAATAGGCCCATTGTAAAGGTTTGCAAAGATTTCAGACTAAAGAAACACACATGTGGAAATATACAGTGCAAGCGGGGTGTACTTCATTTCGCTGTTGTCATCTTTTCCACCCGTCTCGCGGATATCACAGGCTCAGTCGATAGCAACCCTTTCAGGTACTGCTATTGCGAAGTTAATTTCCGTTTTTTTTACTTTGTTTGCGCGCAGCTCGTACCTTCGTTTAGGACTAATTCCCTGATTGGCAAGCTCAGCATAATGTCGATAGACTTCCTCCTCCGATGGGTGTGTCACATGATTTATTTCCTTACTGAGTCGAAATATTCCTCCTTCCAGTTCTGACGATGGCCTTTTATCGCGTCGCCAAGTGCGAACAGAATCTAGTGAAGGCGAAAGCTTCCGATGACGAAGAAATAGACGGAGATGATCACTCTGAGGAACCTATCTGAGAGTATCAGGAGTGTTTCCGGAGAGGCTCTGTTTGTTCGCGCTGTCGACGAGTTCCTACTGCTTCCTATCGTCCATGGCCGCCCGACGGATCTTTACTAAAACCTCAACGGACCGTAGCCGCCTTGGGTTTCCACCGGCCTCGAGGCTTGTTGGCCTCATACGTCCTACCCCACAGCTGCTCTGCTTTAAGTATATCGAGGCGGCAAGTAAGGGTAAACGAGATATTATCAAGTTAGCTACATACACCGAGTCGATCGCCGGCCACCCCTTTTTGTCCTGGTCAGTGGGACCCGGGCCTTGTGGGCCCTGTCCAAGCACTTCTCTGAGTGTTCTCCTTACTTCGCTCGATCGGAGCCATTTCGTCGCTCGGGTCGGCACTTCACTTGAACTCGGAGAAACGCGCGGGGAATGCTGGTCGGTTTCGAGCGATGAGGGCAGGAACAGCCTTTTGGGGCCTGTCGAGAGTCCGGATGATATTGGGGTTCCGTCGATCAGCTTTTTTTGCAAAAGGGGTCTTATTCCTAGAGGGCAGAGAGCAGGAGCCACGAGACGAGTCTGGCGCAAACCATCTCGAAGGTCCAATTCCGCCGTTCAACAACCTCTATTCACTCGACTCAATGGCGTACCCTCTCTCTATCTCTCTCTCTCTGTCTGGCTATGTTTTCTTCTATTGTAAAATGTAGGTTGTTCATGTTAGCCCAGCTCATTCTTTGTCAGCTCGTGTCTGGAACTGCCATCGATAATTCTGAATTTCAATGTAAATACTCCAGTCCTGTTCTCCTGAGTGCGATACACGTCTCCGCGACCTTTGCGGCATCCGAGCATGTCGACACGATGGCTACGGTGGAAGCCGTATGAGTGTAGCGACACGCCTAAATAATTGGTTCGTGTGCTCCTCAGACAACATTCCATATTCGCAAGGAATTCTGCTTAGCTTGGAACCTCTCAGCCTTGAAAAAAGATAATGGTACACTCCATAGTAGACCTGTTGCCGGCGCGCACGTGGGACCCAATCTGGATGAGTGGCTCCGCGCTTTCCCAACAGTCATTGGGCGTGAGCTAAATCTCGAACCCAGAACGCGACGCCGTGTTGTTTCACTAACGGAGCACAGGAGTCAAGTCCGCGGTGTTTCTAACGGAGCTCGCGAAATATGCAAAAGCGCATCACCGAGTGAACACGGCATGTCGGTACGCCATGTTTGTTTATGATAGGCGAAGACCACCTTCGCGTAGCCATCCTGGCGGGTGAGGCCAATGTGTCGAGCTCCCCGGGTCCCCTCAACCCAGATTTCCCATGCCGCATTTTGCGGCGGGAACTCGTCTCATATATATTAATTCCGGGTCCTTAACCATCCCCGTTCTGCATCTCCAAAGGCAGGAGCACTTGTGGAGGCTCTTCAGGACGTTTGCCCGGTTGTGGCTTGCATCCAACGACGGACGGACGCCCCATACCCTGCCCGTAGTCTCAGAAACAGATTCACTTCGGACGAACACAAAAACACGATGGTGATTTCCAGGTCATTGACTTATTCTTCGCTGTTTGCCTCGCCCGCGTGTGCTAGTCCGCAGTGGCACGCTGCTCCGTCGCGGTTGACCTGGCCATGTCTTGGCAGCAGAGAACCCCCTAACAAAACAGTAAGCTCCAAGACCGGCTCCATGGTATAGGGGTCAGCACCAGTTTTTGCGTCCCTTCTGCTGCTCTCTCTGCTTCTGGCACCATTGCGAATGCCTTGTCGACACCGGTCGCCAACGAGGTTCCACCAGTTCGGGGAAGTTCACCCTCAAGATCGTATCCCGTCACGTTGAACTGAAGACCCTAAGAAGTCGCTTTGTCAATTTCCTCGTAGCTCTTCTTTGTCTTTTTCGGATTTCGTCTTGCTCAAAGCTCAAATTCTTCGGACACTCGAACGGAGGGCGTGGCCCAGCTGCCGTTGGCTCTCGGATCCGGCGGTCGCAAGCAGCGGCAGCTATAATCACCCTGACGAATGCCAGGCGGTAATTAACGAGGTTTCTTGGCAAAGCCATTGGTTTTGAGATTGCTTCGGATAGGTCTCGGTTGGATCTCGAAGAATAGAATGTTCGAAAAGGGGTCACCTTTTCGTTGTTGTCCGGCTAAGGGACCGGTGGCACGCCAGAACGATAGGTTACGCATGCGTTCAACGGTCGGGAGGGTGCGTGTTTGCAAAATAAGCAACACGTTTTGTCAATTAAATGCCAGCATACAAATAGGCATATAAATCCCCCAACAGGAGGACTTCCAGCGGTTTTCTCGAAATTGCTCAAAATGAATGTTACTCGGAGAATTTCAGCTAAACGAAGACCCATCCTCCAAAATCCAACTTGTTGCTCCTCAAAAGCGGCAACAAGCATGGATCAATCGATGCTTTAGAGATATATTTCATAAAGTGACTTGACAGAAATTAGCTGAACTGCCCCAAATATACCCCCGAAAAGCTTGAGTAAGCGATCGCGATCTATTGACCGTCGAATACACTCTATTTGTAAAAATCGTGTTATTAGCACGTGAGATGGTAGAACTGTTGTCTCCATGGTCGACGGGGTCGGCAACAGATGGCGACGAATAGTCTCGTCTGTGCTGAAAATGGCGTTGCGCTGCAGAAAGAGTTTGAGCTCACGCGAGGGACTGCCGGCTGCTGCAACGGCACTACTAGAGCAGTGGGGTAACATTGCCATCATGTAATCCATGGCCAGTATTCTATTCATGGGCTGGCGATTAGTCGGGTCATAAACTGTTAATATTGGCAGCAGTCGTTCACAAATGGTTCAGTGGAACGATGGAGAACCTCCACCTTGTGGAACGATATTGGAGGGGACTTGTACCTCGTATTGGAGCCGATTGCTTGTAACTTATTAGAACGACGTTACTTAGAGCACAAAACCTGCATACATATACGTGTATGGCAAGGAGCGTGTGCTAAATCCCATTTGCTTTGTATTGGGGTATTTTGTAGTTACGATGCGAAAAAAATTGTAGGAGACGCGCGTTTTTCGAAGGTATTCTCGTCAAATCACTCCGATTCAGCTGGGCATTTCGGCCGTCTGACCTTCGAAAGCTCCACCAAACGATTTGGAAATGAGAAATGGAATTGTAAAGCTAACTTCAGCGTGTTCCAGTTTGGCTGAAGATCAATTAATTTTGGCAAAAATACAGGATATAGAACTACCTGGTGGTGACGGTGGTTCGCTCAGAGGTATTTCTTTCGAAATAAGGTTACTCTAGTTTTCATGTAGCAGTTTTCATGCTCCATTACACATTCGTTTATCTGTTTATACTTATAGACTGAATGGTGGTGGAAAATTAAATGTGTCAAGTACTGTTTAGTTTCGTGAGGAAATAATGTAACAATATGTTCGATTATAGTAAATAAGTGCTGGACGTGAGGGTCAATTAACATTAGTAATTAACTGAAATTTTTCTCTCGCATTTAGTCTGATGCAAAGTAATTGATGCTCTAATTTCGAACAGGGTGTTTAATTATTCTCATCTGAACGAGGTAATATTCCAGACTGACATTGATCGTTCTTAAATTGGTTTGACAGAATGAAAAATTATAACATCCCGAAATGCATAAAGGCTAGTTGTTATCCTTTCAGGATCGCGCCAGAGTGCGCAGATCCTCTGAGCTACCCTTCCAAGCCTTATGTTTGCATGACATCTAACATGCAAAATACTCTTCAACAGGACACGCATCACTCAGGACTAAATGGTTAAAATCCTTGAACAACTTGTTCAGGCGAAATACTCTATTCGAAGAGACCCTTGTCGAGAAGGGCAGATAGATAAAAAAAATTAAACGGGAAATTTAACAATATCCTCTGGTGTCTGCATGTGTATAGTACTTTAATGGCGTTTATTGGACTTATTGACGGATAACCGTTGCTTAGTCCCGTATCGGCTACCATACGGCTAAACTAAGGTTACATCTGGATCAA
Organism: Tropilaelaps mercedesae; assembly: GCA_002081605.1. Classification (NCBI taxonomy): domain Eukaryota; kingdom Metazoa; phylum Arthropoda; class Arachnida; order Mesostigmata; family Laelapidae; genus Tropilaelaps; species Tropilaelaps mercedesae. The sequence goes on along the minus strand of MNPL01007669.1, from coordinate 1,728 downwards.
ATATGATTGCGCTTACCAAAACACTAAAAGGCCCAATATTCGGCTAGTCGTTAAGCGGTCTAACAAATAGCACCTGACGCCGAGCCTTTTCGGCATTCTGAATTATTATAAATGTACGAGACAAACTGTTGTACATCCTAAAAATAATAAAAACCCTACCCGTCAGCTATGTATAACATACTATTATTGTAATGAACTAGCAGCTTCGAACTAACAGTCATCGACTGCCTGCAGTCATGCGTACTTTTAGCTTCCGACAGATTTCTCCAGGCGGTTGGGACATCTGCTCTCAGCCACTTTTCGGGCCGTTCCGTCCTGAGGCAACGCCTTCTCGGCGTCCTATATCGGCGGCTTTGTCCCGAGCGTAATTCGAATTATTTTCCGTCCACAGTGGACAACGCTTCGCGGTTATTTACCTTCCGGATTTTCTCCGAATGACGGGAACAGGCCATGCCAGCCAGTATGCCGATCCACTTTTCTTGCCCCGAGCGTCGAGCGCGTGTCGATAATAATCAAGAAAACGTGCGTGAAGCTTGCCCCTGGGGCGAATCGGAGCTCCACACCTCTTCTCGGCCGTTTTTCTCCTTCGTCACGCGCACAAGTTGCTCTGGTGGAAATCTGTTTTCAGGCTTCAGGTTAAGTCACGGTCGCGCGTAAACGTCCTCCTCTGGTAAGGCTAGGCTGTCATTTAGTTAAGCAATCACCGAACACCCCCTGCGTTGTACTGCCCCCCGCGTGATTTGCATCGGCAGCAACCTTTTCCTCTACTAGAGCAGCCACACGAGCAAGTCCGAAATGCGGAGATTGCAGAAGATAGGTAATTACCGAAGTAGGCAATGAGTCAGAGACCGACCTACGCACGCGTCAAGGAAACCCCTAAGGCTAGAGTCATGGGAAAACTTTACGACCCCACAGTTCTCGACGGACCGATCCGTGTCATTGTTCTATGATCATTCGCAGTTTCCGTGGTTACGAACGTTCTCCTCGCGCAGTCAGGAAAGCGTTTTGTAGCGACAACACTCAGCCAGACGCCACTGCGGAGAGTCAGAGAAACCACTCCGGGGGCTGTTTTCCTCTCAGAAGTTTCCGCCACGTTCGTTGACCCCAGTGACTGTCACCGAGCTAATCTTCCGCGAGTTGCGGCGACAACTGCGGCATACGATGTTTGACGAACTAGGGGAAATTGTATGACACGGGAGGGTGAGACCCGGAGCACCTGTCACTTCTCTGCTCGTAGGGGCAACCGCTCTGACGGGAGAGGATACCCGTCTAAGGATGGCAGCCTCCGGCGACAGAGGATTGATATATGAATAGAGGGGGGGTACATACTTAATGGGTGGTAAACTCCATTACTTGTCAAGGTGACGACAAAAGCCACTTGTAACCCGTACACTTCCCCTATCATGTAAATACGCGTAGGGAAAAACCCCATACTGCTGAGCGCCATATTTAGTGATTTAAATGGAAAAAACTGAACGCTGATAAGGCGGACGTTGTTCGTAATCAAACAAATAGCTGTAATTACACTAAACTCTGAGTGCGTTCTTCGGACAGTGATGTGTATACAAAGCGCCTATGATGACGCTAATAGTCAAATAAATTAAGGATTCAATTTTCATAGGTCTTCGAAACGAATGAGTTCCTTGACAGTCTACATTCTAGGAGCAGTATACGCACATACACGCATACATATATATATATATATATATATATATATATATATATATA
>MNPL01007668.1:0-22927 GCA_002081605.1 Tropilaelaps mercedesae | reverse complement strand
CCGGTGGGGATCGAACCCGTGCACCTACGTGTCTCCTCCAGTCGCAAGGCGCATACGAATGCACCAGCCACCGAGCTCGATAACGAAAATAATCTAGATAAGTCCAACCATGTAACCGAATTAGTTGGGGAAGGCCAAAGCCATTACTCGAAAAGGGTGACTGCTCATCTAACGCTTTGCTACGATGTCAGCGTTTTTGAACTAGCTCAATAGAGGCCACACGCAATTATCGCAACAATACCTGCAGTCAAGGTACAGAGATAAAATTACGGTGCCGTCTGCATAAATCATGTGAGAAATACAATCGAGGTGTTAAGACCTCAAGTAGAAGACGGTTAAAGTAAAGCACCTTAGCCGAAGGTTTAAAAAACATTTCGATACCTGAAATACCACTGGAGTAAAACTATCCCTACTTGTAGAAGCTCCGCATGTCGGGCCATCAAGTATGGAAGTGTTTAGAGAACGCATGTTGTACTACTGCAGTGAAGATAGTTTACTCGTATGCTCATTATGCAAAATTTTACAACACATTTTCTACACACCACAGGCTTTACCACTAGGTCTTGACTACTTTTCTACAATCTCTGGAACTGGAGACAGCGCATCAACGCCTACAGAGACTGGACAAAAATCTTATGCAGATTTGCTAGATTCTTGGCCCGTCTAGTTCTTGGTAGAATATCGAAATGTATTTTGCCTAGTTTACTCGTATGCTCATTATGCAAAACTTTACGACACATTTTCTACACACCTCAGGCTTTACCGCTAGGTCTTGACTACTTTTCTCTAATCTCTGGAACTGGAGACAGCGCATCAACGCCTACAGAGACTGGACAAAAATCTTATGCAGGTTTACTAGATCCTTGGCCGGTCTAGTTCTCGGTAGAATATCGAAATGTATTTTGCCTTTTTTTTACACCCTTAGGCCAGAAAAGGCTGAAGACCGGAAAGCAGAAGCCAAAACTCTCGCCATCCTGGCATCCAGTCGTCAAGCCCAACAATTCCACCGGCTAGAGTAATACCCACGACCGAGGAATCCACTTGGAACGTGAGTTGTTCTACTGTCCTTACTAAACTGTTCTTTTCCGTTTAGGTTCGTTCATTTGGTATGTTCTAGCTCCAGGAACTCATTGCTGGTGGAGTCAACTGGGGGTTTTGGGATTCAGGATTTCTGTAGACGCAACTTTCTCCTTTACACGTTGCTTCTACATGTTATTGAACAATTGCAAATATTAAAGATGTATTTGTGCCCAATGCATATAGGTTGGGCATACATTAATTGCTCTCTGCTTCTTGAATATCTCCCTCGGTATAAGCGATCTTCTGCTTGTCTCAAGTCTTGCACAGATTTTGTCTCCGTGCCATTTGTATGATGCAAGATGTGTAAGTTCATATGGCAACCATTTATACATGCTATCGTTATCTATAAGGTACACTTGCGTATTTTGATCTTTTTTAGAGTGCGACAATACGTTCTCTTCCTAATAATGGTTTATTTGTTTTTAAACATCTGGTTTGTAATGATTCCTGCTCATATAGACTCTCTAATACAAGGCATCCCAGTCCTTTGTTGGTTTTTGTAATCGTATAGCTTCTCTTGTCCTATTATCAGCTTCTATTACAATCATTGTACGACAAATACGCCTTTTTAGTCTGAACGTAAATTGCATTCTGCTATTTCAGTCAAATTTATAAGATGGTGAAGATTTGTTTATTCGATGTTCGGTCAATGCATCAGTTCTGTTCCTTCTAAAGGACGTATGTGGTGTGTATACTTCCTAATTCGAATTGTTTCTTAATAAAGTGGCATCTATGTGTTAAGCCCAGTTGTGAAGTCGTGAATGTTGAATCACAGTCAGTGCGGACCGGTTATTGGTTTCCAAAAGCAAACTTTAATTGTATTTAAGTTTACGGATCTGCATTGTTGCTTTAGATGCGGCTAAATCTCATATCGGCACTCTGTCAAAGACAGAGTCACTGTGTTTTGTTTGGCGGATGCCTACAAGGCTACACCTTTGTTCAGCTGAAATATGTTTATGCGCTGATTTTCTCATCTGAATCTGAGAACATGTGAAAAATAAAATAAAAAATATGTTAACTTTTGGTTTGTGCTGAAAGCTATTTTAAAGATTGTTGGTAACTTTACCACCAAAGAGAAACAATAAGTGCGACGAAATCAATGAAACAGGGAAAACATTGAGTAATTATGACACTGTAAAGGTAAAGCGGAAGCGAGAAATAAAAAACATTCACTCACGAGATCAGTATTGCTGTTGAGTTTACAGCGAAAAGCAACGACCGCATTATCATAAATGTGAAACGACCTCATTTTACCATAACTAACACTCCGAGTTGACGTACATACCGAGGCCGCCACTCTGCCTGTAAGTTTCCCAACCCGAACCGATGGAGCTAATGCCCGAAATACAACAGCCGTCGAAGTCACCATTGTTAACTCAGTTCTACCACCACCACGTCCAATCCCGCGCCCTTGTGCTCCAGGAAGTTTGTAATTATCTTGAGCTGACCGACCTTTCCAAACTTCCAGCGTCTAAAGCTCCAGCGATTGGATGCAGCGCTGAGAAATTACACAAGGCACTTAGCCTTTTTCCATTAAATTCAGCAAGCTTTAACTCGGGTCTTCTTTGTCACATTTATCACTTTTGCATGTTTTTATTGTTATAAACGAACTAAAACAAATATTTAGTGATATAGAGAAGTTTTGAAATACGACTCCATTCATAGAGAAAATTACCTTCATGCCTTTAACTACTGGAGTATTTTACTTTCCGAGGACTCTTTGCATTGATCAAATGTAGCACTGGCATTACTAAAATTGACTGTCTCTTTCTACCAAACGTGAATTTTCCTGTAAGCGTCTTTTGGTGTCCGGCCTTTTTCTGGCAAAGTAACCTTAATTTTCATTCATGAGTTCATTATAACCCACTGCAGCACTGAAGCGTACGGCGCATGATGTTTACACTACGTTCATTTAACCTGCGTCCGGATGAAATGCCTTTAAGTGAAGAATGGTCTGCTATGTAATTGAGCCTTTCTAATTATTTTTGTCTGCATTCGCTATTATAAGGATTTTCAGTACTTCAGGGTTTTTCAACGAACTAATACAGTCTGTATTAAACTTGGAAAGTCCAGTGTTTTCTTAAAACACTTGCAATATAAGGAACGCGTGCAATTCAAGGAAAGTTTCACGACATGGTATGGTGTTAAATGTCCTGACCCTTGCCTATCCACATGTCCATGACCGGCCGATTAGACCTTAGATTTCACATTTAAAAAAAACGAAAACTTATTCTAATAAATCAGCCCAAGTTTTCTTGCAGCTTTTCACTGCGATGCCCACCTGTTGGTTGCTGTATTACAAATTAGTTATCAAATGTAGGGAAATGGTAATCAACAAGGTGTGCACGAACGCATTTAGCATACTCATTTGGCCGATATGTCATTATCAGCGCAAAGCAGCGACATAAGCGCAGTACAGTGTACTTCCTACGCATGCTACATACGCCGCACAATAGAGAATAAATCGTTTATCTAAAAGGCAAATCAGATGTGTCATCTACAGGCTGAACCTTCGCTCATTTTGACCTCGTGATGAAGATGACGGTTAGCAGAAATTGACAGGCGACTGAGAGGGTATCTCCTGCCATCAGCTTTCCTCTTCTCGCGAATATCAAACAAGTCGCGGCCCGTGAGCAGTAACTACAAATCAGGACATCGTTTGTGTAACTGGCCTTTTCTGTCATTAAGATTCCCTCAGTCTTTCCGTCGAGGACCTGCGAATAAATTATGCGCTAATACGCTGGTGCCGCTTCTTGGTCACTCCTGCGTCTGCCACTCGATATTCAGTTTTCATGTAAAGCATTAAGAAGAGACCAGAGTTCGTCACTTTTTTCGTACATGTTGTCGCTACATCCTCCCACGCACAGAGTAATAGTAGATGTGTGAATGGAACGGGAAGCTGGAAGATGATGTAATTTGATAATTAGTTAATATCCAAACATTTATTTTCGCATATATGTACACACATATATCAAGCTTGATACTTGTGTACCTTTTCTATCGTAAAAAGGCTATTTATTCAAGACACAAATGCATTGGAAAAGACCCGAGTCCGAGCATTTCGGCCTGGGCGAATATACTACCTTTTGACTTAAAAATGCTCCGACTTTCGATATCCTCCAGTGTATTTTGCGTCTTTCAGCGTTTCCTTACAATGAAAAAAACACATATTGCTAAAGTAAAATTCGATTTATAATCTGTAGATCTTCCACTATTTGAATCAAGTACACAAGCCACAGACGTTTTTGTAAGCTTCTTTGAATGCCACTTAGCTGACGACAATGACTGCTTGTATTTCGTAGATAAGCTGGTCAATCTAGATGTGTAATTACTACAGTGTGGTTATACCATGTCTTCCTTGGGTTTTTTGTCCGGTCATGTTTTGGCTCATTTGATGATAAAATCGGGTTTGGACTAATTATACCTAGTTGCAGATATGTGAATTAGATCTTTAAAGAAAAAATTCAAAATATATTTGACTTGATGCTACGCTCATTCAAAGAAAACTGCCTCTGTGATAAAAAAATGTTCTTGTACCTTTTTTGCTAATTGAATGGTTTTAGGTTTTTCAATTGTCTATTATTACATTTTAATGAAATAGGAACATAAAGAAGCATACACAGATTTAGATAACAAAGTATAAGATTTTTTATCTGAATAGCCAGCATACTCGGAATCTGAATACATATCTGAATGACAAGCATACGTTAAGCCAATTATCTTGTGAAAAAGCTTAACTTGAAATTTCGTAACTAGCTCATTTTGCAGAAAATAAAATTTTCCAAATTGCTATGAACATCGAAGGTTGTAGCATTTTAAGTGCAAATAGAGCTGTTCGTTCACATTGAAATGCTCAAAAATTCTTCCATAGAGCATGTCTTTTAAATAAATATTCTTATGATCGTGATTTGGTGACGCTATAATAGCGAGACATTTCTTTACATCGTTTGTTGAAAAAATCGTTTTTGCGTTAAAACATTCATCGGTGTCTTTCATACACATTAGAATCCAGTGAAGTGTAAGAAGATCCACACAAGTGGCTATTTACTAGAGTTAATATCCGTGATATTTTGTGCCGAGTTTTATCTCTCTACCAGGCTTCACTTTTTATTAAATATTTTCACCGTGAAATCATCTACGCATAAAAAATGACCTAATAAAGTGCACATGCTAATCTAGCGACTATTCTATACATTGTCCAATCGTTTAGCTATCTTCGTCCACCATTATTGGCTTAGATAAAATCCAGGTTCTGCAACATGCTTTTCGAAAAGCTGCTAATTAAATGGTCTAAAAGCAAACGCTGTATTATGATATGTAAACATATACACTTAATATCGGAGCTCGCGTGAATCCTCCAGGTTCCCAGGCAAACCGATAAATAGTGATAAATAGAAGTTAGAGCGCACCGGCAAGGGCAGAAGTGCATATTCTATAGCAGGAGGAGCTTCTGTGGATCTACGCATCTACCGATAGGAAGTTTGGAACGAGGCCTTCAAGCTTTCGTTCTTCAAGCTTTTTCAAGCGGTCTTTGCTCTGTTTTCGAAGGAGACTATATCAGACTGGTATCAAATAGTTCTGTTTGTTCATGAAACAGCAGTGGTTAGTTGGCCCCATCATGAAAAAGACAGCAGTTAAAGCATCACCTATCTCTATTGGGGCAAGGGGCACTGGAACAGCTAAGGCTATTGTTTGGGAGCATCTACAAAAAGGAGACAGCGGCGAAACGTAGTAAGCAGTGTTGATGGTGCCGCTTAGTTCAGCAGAATTCGAGATGCAAATTCAGCTGTTAGCTCCTTCATGGCTGATGATCAGCTCTAAGGCCAAATATCGGTGTTCAGCATGACAACATGGAAAGCAATAACAGCGCCGGCAATACACCCATTCGGGCCAACCATAGAGCCCCAATGTCTAATAAAGAGTGGAAGATGGCTGCAAAAAAAAGCGCAACGAACCAGATTGAGAGACAGAGAGGAAATCAAATGCATTCCTGATAATAGCATAGATAATTCAGAAGGAGTATTCCACGGAATTTTCGCTAGAAGACTTGAAATAATCTGTGATGGCGGCACAACAATCGTCTATGAAGCGTGCGGAAGAACTCACTTGCACTGTGCACTGGACTCTTTAATCTCTTTGCGGTGCCAAACCTGAATCGAAATTTGGTCTGCTTCATATGTGGGTAATCTCTGTCGACCTAGCTAAAATGTTATGAAGCTGATGTCACTCCTCTGCACCACGGAGGTAGCCGATTGCAGAGAGCTAGAACATAAGTCGGCGAGAATTGCGCATGTCGACAGAAGCTTCTCTGAGAATGAGATCACACGAACTCTAGCGGAACTCACAATTATCGCCGTTAAAAACATTTTATTATAACGTTTGTTTATAATGAGTTTTATTATACGGCTACAATCTCACCAAATGTTAGACTGGCAAAGGTAACGGAGAGAAAATCCACTTCTCTGTCTACACCATCGGTGTTAAAAAAAGCCGCGAATTTCGCGAATTCGCTCCTCAAATCATATAAGCGTAATAATATTTCGCTAGTAAAAAGCGAGACTAATAGTCTAGGCAGAGCTGAAGCAGGTTGTCGGCGACTGAGTGGGGCCGGCTTTTATTTTGAGGGCTTTCTGACGAAGAACAACGCACGTGTTTGCTGAGCCGGTAGAAAAACAGGATAAAAAACGACAATAACAGGCGTAGCTATTCTCACCCACTATTCTCGAGACCCGAGACTTCTTGTGGCAACTTTGAGATAGGAGGACGTCGCCACTGACTATTTTTCTGCTTCGCTGCTCCTAATCTCTATTTGCTTTCGCTAGCTTTGAGGAAAGAAATCTTTCGACATGACTGTTTTCTTTCAATTTGATTTCACAGCGTACAATTGAACGTTTAAATTGGATGTAAGTTCGAGGGGACCAAGAAGTACTACACCATGCACATAAAGATCGATTTTTGGATTATCTTCAATATTTTGCGTAACATGAATGTATCATGAATGCAACACGTACCATAAATGTAGTCTTATCAAACTTGAAGAGCGTCCTTCTCTATCACTATGACCCTAGAATTAGTTAGTGAAACACTTTTTCTCACATATACATTTTTCTCATATACAAGATATACGATAAACAACAGGGTTTTAGATATATAATTTACAGGGACTTAATTTCCTTTTTGAGGCAAATGTTTACTCGGCATTCGATTTTTGCATACAGTTTACTAAAAAATATGATTTTTATAATTAGTTTAATCGTTTTTACCGTTCATATAGGGGTAAATCCAAAATTTAAATTATCACAATATATGCAGATGAATATAATGTTTCAAGTATCACAATATTTGATTTCAAAAAACTTACCTGATTTTATGCACAATGTTAATGCACTACCGCGTGACGTTCTGGATTACAAGTGGCAAGATGCACTTGCTAACTGAGGTTTCCGTGGAGTGTTACATCCAACCGGCGAACTGTGTTGTAGTGATCGAAATTCCACATGAATTTTGTGAATACGTGTAAGAAAACAATCGCGACATACGAAAAAAGTAATATCTGATTTACTAATATCGACTCTAGGGTCAAATAATTTTCAAATTTCGAGTTTTTTTTCAAGTTAAGTTTTTTAAATGCAGGAGAGCATTCAGGTCATGAAATCGGAGCACCGATGGAATAATACGGAACACCAGTCCGCAGCTTAAACGCGGACAGCTTAAACGCGGACATTGCAAGCGGATTTACCAATCAAGTAAAAAGTTTCTCTTCAAAAAACGTTGTACACGCTTTCGAGAAAAATATATACTGTTGGGTTAACGTTAAAATCATCGATTATAAGAAAGAAGTATAATTATTGTTATTATCTTATTATTATTAAGAAGAAGAATTCGATTATAGGAAAAGTGTTCTGAAGTAAATTCAGCCATCTAGAGTAATTTGTACATTACCATCGTCCCTACTTTTGATCTTAATTGATATAACAGTGCGCGTTAGCCTTACAAAGATCCCAGTCTTTCCGCCTTACTTGCTTTACGACCAGAACCGATAAGGCTATAATTCGAGATGCCACTGTCAATATTTTTTTTTAATTAAAATGCGCTCACCGCAAGGAGTGTCAAATCCCGAGCCGTCACCGAAGATGACGGCTCGGGATTCAAACGAAGTGAAGCATCTTACACTTTGGTTTTTAAGCCTCACAAACACAATTTAAGGTCTCCTTACCAATCTCAACAGTATTTTTTTAATTTTTTAGATACTTTGACTACTATAATTATTATTATTATGTAATAAGATTGATTGTAGCCATCAGAGAGCGAACTGCCTCCATGAGACCCTTCAGAGATTGTAACTGCGCCTTCCTTTGCGCAACTGCAATATGGGCTTCAGGGTATTGAAGGTCTGTCTTATCGTGGCCTCATGTTTGAAGAGTCCATTACCTTTTAACAGCATCTATGGTTTGTGCTCAATGTTATCCCTCTTTGCTGATCGGCCAGCCTTCTTTATGGCAATCGAGGTAATCTCACAGATGTTTAACTTCATCTCGATTTTCTCTGGTCCAGTTACACAATTGAGTTGTGTTGTGACAAGTTTCGGCGCCGGGCATCACCACGTTGAGGATACGTGTGGACATTTGCAGTTGACTTACTTCTTGCAGTTGACGACTGAATGCATCACTCCACCGCAATTTCTACAGGCCATTTCATTTTTGCAGGCATCAAAAACCGAGTGTTAAGCATTTGAAACCTAAGACGTGTAGACCCATCTTTTATAGGTAGGATAGATTCAGAAATTCGGATAGAAAGAAAGAAATTAAGTTTTATAGGCATCTTCAGGCATTTCTTGCCTGACATATGCAGAAAAAAATGTTTATGGAGCTTTTGTCTAATGAATACAATTACTCTGATTAGAAGTGCATTTTCGTCCGCTTTCATGTACACCTGTGTATAAAATTTCGAAGTATATCTGTTTCTCTCTCCTGCGAACGACAGATGATGGTCAGGCATACACATTCATCCACCGCTCTTCGACGTCGGCACGTGTCGGTGGCGTTTGGCTTCGCAACCCGAACACGCGAACCAACCTAGCGTGCCGTTGTTGACAGCGGGGCACTGGTTCTGATGGCGCCATGATAGAACTGTGTGCACTGCATAGCTACAGCGCTCTTGTGGGCGCTGATTAATTACGAAACGCTACATCCTCAAACAAAAAATTTTCAAACTTCCTCTCCCGACCATGACACAGTATAACGCGTGTCACTGTCGCGAAAGTGGTAATTTAAAGTCGCGTTAAATCACGTCGTTTGGGTTAAAACTATCTAAGTATAAGGATTCAAATGGCGCAGGCGCCCGCACGCTTCTCTAACACAGTAGAGATAAAGTGAAGGACGAACAAGTCATGGAAACACATGCTAAACTGCTTAACGTATAGCGGAGGCTATCGATTTTTGATATGGAATACGTTTTTCAGAATGCAAGGCCTGAAGGGGTTGGAGGAATTAAGAGTTGCGTTGCAGTTCCCTTTGAGAAGGAAGACGACGAGGTCGGTTAAGCAACATCTTGAAATATTTTCAGGGCTAGCCATTAACAATATTTAGCGTTCCTGTATAGGTTTTTGCATTGCTTCGGCCCAAATATGGTCCTGGGATATAACTTCAAATTGTTTAGCCGCTGTTCATTTTCCAGCTTTCAAAAAGATCCACTGAAGATGGTCCGACTTATCAACGACTGCTTCTATTCAGCTTTCTATTGGCCTACGTGTGCAATAAACTTTACATAAAGTGACGCTATTGCTATCTACCACTTATCACAGTTGAGTTAATTTACACGTGTTGATGGTCGTAACCGTTTGGAAAATGTACAGGTGGAACGTAGTCAGTTAATTTAGCTTTAATACTCTGTTTGGTCCCTATGTGTGAAAAGCAGTGAAGTGCGAATGCTGTTACTATTCATGCGTTCATTTCGATCTTGAGATCAATATTTTCAATTCACCAATGTGATAGATTGTCACGAATAGGAATGTGTGATTTCTTGTTGTAATTAAAGAACATGTGATCCTCATACCCACTTACATATCGTAAACTGAAGACTCCCTAAGTCCTGGCTATAATATGGTTATAACCATTAGTGGCCACTAGCCATACTGATAAATGATTGAACTTACCAGTTCCATCCAACCAACGATCCAGTGACCTGCATACCAAAATAAATTGTGGTAGCGTGGCAGATTTGTTAACGCGTTATAGCGATACGAAATGTCATTTAGAAACGTTTAGGCCGATTATGTCCAAATATATTATATCGATCATATAACCTTCCGAGTAGTGTGAATAAATCCGTTATTGACAGATGAGTTTATTTCATTCTAGTTCGCTCCCGGAATTTACATAACTTTAGATAGTTACCTTGACATTTTTCTGCGCGGTGGTGCTGAAATTATGAAATTATCAAAAAAAAGTTAATCGCGATTTCTATTAATGTGACAAAGAAAATGATTATGGTTCCCGCAATTTTCGGGCAAGAAACTATTTTAGAGGTCCTTCAGGAACAATGGGGTACCAGATAGTATACAGAATACCTCCGACAAAACATTTTCTATGCAATTATAACAAAAAACGCCATTTTAATTATCTCGTAAAAGGGTACCATTAGGACGCCGTAGCTTCTGTACAGCACCGCCCCGTTCGTAAATTGCCATATTAGCATTGGACCAATTAGCAGTTTCTCGTTTAAAAACGTATTAATATATACTAATGAAGCTATAAAATTAGGGTGTTCTGCGTAACTTTTTACTATCCAGAGTTAATTATCAAAACACCACGAGCAGTTCAGATAGCATCAAGAAATGAGTTGACTGTTCTGAACCTGTATGTAAGATTTTTCGGAACAAATTTCCAAGCCTTCAATGTGAAAACCAAACAATTTGGTCAACTCAAGCAATTTCTCAGAGTAAAGGTATAATTACATCATAAATGAGTAGCCAAACCCATAATGACTGTTATGTCAAAAAATTTCATGTGTCAAACCATGTAAACATCTATGGTATTGTTTTGCGAGTCTATAATTCGAATCCACTGTCTTTTTAGTCTTATTTTAATTACTGGCTCAAGGCGGCACGATGTTACAACCTAATGTCACTTCTTACAACTACATATCTCAGACCGCTATTATAAAACCACCTCTATTAATGTTCAGGATGAAATTCGAAGTGTTCAAATAAGGTTGTTAGGTGATAAAAACGTGGGTATACACTGCAGGGGCTTTGACAAACCTTGTAAGACCCTGCGAAACGTCAGTGGCCCGTAAAAACTTCCGTCCCTGAGTAGCTTTCGTTAGTCTGCGACGCTCGATTTTCTTCCCTAAATATCCCTCTTCTGTGAAGCGTATAGTTGTTTTAAATAGTAGTTAGATTGCCTACGTTGTAATAGTGAGATTTTAACTATTTCACTAACAGGTGATGAGCTAGGCGGTCTTGAAAACACGCCAGGCATCATATAAATTTCATCACACAGAAATTAGACGACTGCTCAAAATGACCCAGCTTACTATTCGATACGGTTAACTATACGGAAATATTATGCTGCACAGCTTACTTTATGCCAATGAAATATGTAACCTTTTTTAATGGTACAGCAATACAAAGATTATTTAGTTGGTACTTATTATAGTGCGTTTGAACTTCCGTTTCAGATAATGCTTATATTAAAACCTTTGAAAGCTATAGATAGAATGATCTACGTAATAAAAACGTAGTAAAAACTTAAAATGCAACTTAAGGGTTAAGTTTTATAATAATTTATATTTCAACTAGTCAGATAAGATGTGAAATTATCCTGAAACGGAACAAAAGCATAAAAGACTAAATTCATAAAAATCGTTTACAACGATAAAACGGGGTCTATTGCTACCGCAGAGTACGATTTCGTCCCTTTTGTTGGCCAACTCATTCGTTGGCTGATATTGTACCGCCAATACGACAAGAAAACCAAATCCTCTTTAACTTTGACGATATCTCATTGTATTTCGAGGAAACTATCCTAGCGCTATCTATTAAACCCATGCACGATTACGTAGTTGGCTTTGATTGAACACTAACAACACAGGTATTAGGATCAAAGGCTTCAAGCTATTGCTCACGTACCTAGGCTTTACGAATTGTAAATTTTTAACCAACGAGGGCACGTGCGCGACAATGCAGACTAGAGCTATTAGACCAACGCAACATTCGAAGCGAAACCCTTTGAGTACGCTTGAGTACGAGCTTTAAGTTGCGAAAATTAGAAATCAGAGCTTCGTTCATGACTGTCTAGGTATAATCCCTGGCTTGGATACAGTAGATTTTAGCCTGACATTTTTTATAACTCTGGTATGATTGTTGCTTCTGGTTAGCTGACGGGACGGCGCTCCTATGAGCCTAAATTTCGGTCAAGCAATTTGTGACCGCTCTGGATGCACCTGTTTTCACCCTATTAGGGAATGTTTGTTGTGGTTTCCATCGCTGCAGTCGGGCGGCTCACAGCTGTGCGTGTATATTCGCGAGGAGATTCCTGCAAATAATATTAGGTAGATATTGGTAAACATCCGTTTGGCAAAAATATTGAGCACTGAAGACATCTACACAAAAGTTAAAAATGATTCTTTTTGGATTTTGAGTCATTAGAATGCTGCCTCATGCCATTCGAAATTTTTCAATGTTCCCACGTTAAATATATATTCCGTCACAGTGTAGTAAAAAATTCAAATCTAAAAATAGTGAATAATTTTTTATTTTTTCTATTTGATCTAGTTGAATGTACTTATAATCGTTGTATAAAATATTGACATGAATGTAATGAATATTCGTGGATATACAAACATGTTTAATGCTTTAATGTTTAAAAGTTCATCGTTTGGATTTAATTTTAATTTTTTGGATTTATCGTATGTTTGCTATTGCCTTGAGGTCATATTTAATATTCACTTTGTGTTCAATTTAGTTGACTAAAAATTCTAACCTGTTTTCTTAATCCCCTCAAGCTATATTTATATCGCATAGAAATATAAGCTTCATTATGAACTATCACACGGAGGTCGCACCCTTCTCAGTTAATAGGAGAACCCTAATGTCAGTGCAAGGTTCCTTCACCTTGCAATGCCTTTCATGCAGTGCTGTAGTGTATGCGCAAGAATCAGCTAATAAGGGAATAGAATCACTGGTTCTGCCAGTTTATCAGGATTCACTTTGCTGTAAGATTCTCGACAAAAATACTTGTTAGGCGCATTTTGGAGTTTTTGAGCCACAATAATGGTTTAAGCGCAGTAAAATTCAGCTAGTTAGTTCTTTGAGTCAAATGAACACATAAACTAATTAAAAATTAAAAATCCCTCAATTAAAAATGCCTACATTAATTTTTATCTGTGTTTTCTATACGAAAAAAAAGATAATTTTTCTATTTCGCGCACCAGAAGTAATACAGTCAATTTCTATAAGCCCTCTCTACACGTACAGATCACTGGTCTTTACCGAAAAGTGTGCGCAAGAACATCTTCATCTTCTTCTGTGGACCACTACTATTCATTACTAATGGGTTTTTTCCGACGAGATTGGGATGGTGCATCGTGCATCTAAGGAAACCATTCGTCTTTAGCTCTTAAGTAAAAGAAGAGAGCCACTTCACTACCTTCTACTCTATAAGCAAAGCGGTACGTTTTTTCTTTACATTATAGCTCACTTATAGCTGTAAACGTTTTGTAAATTAACTTTAATCAAACTTTTAAGAATTTTGAAACAAATGTTTCTCTTTTTCCTCGTAGCTTAACCTTTTTCTTTTGCTTGGCTTCACAAGTATTTTTGAATTGATTATTTGAATTATTGATTTGAATTATTGATTGGAGTTACGGGCAGACAGCGAATACACCATGAACACTCTTAGCAAATCTCACCTGCGACTAGTAAAAACATAAAAACAACTCCTTTTCAGGATGATTCCTTCTTAGTATATGAATCTCGAATTTTTATACCATAAATACTTTACATAGCCATAGAGCAGGTGATGCGACTTTTTGCGATGAGCAGAGCTACGAGATAATTGTTCAGACATATGCGCATTTTTGACCAACCAGCAAGAAAAACTCTAGGTCCTAAACATTAGCAGAAAGAAACGTACGCTTTCCTTTACCCACATAAGGACCGGAGATTGCATAAGAGACCTACTTGATCTATACAACGACCGGAGTTCTACTTCAAGACCGAGTGACGCCGGAGCGGGGGCCAGTTTCGTGGTTGAGTTCACCACTCATTTTCGCTTTCGAATCAATAATCGTTATTCGCTTACTGTTGAGCCCAGCTCGCCTTAAGCGGTTTGCATTTCTTCTTGCTGGGGGTAAAATTTCTAGAGATAGACGCAGCAAGACGTGTGGCGAGACCTTCGTTCTTCTCTCAAGACACTAGAGAGACAGGTTTTTTGTAGTCCTCTTAAGTTGAATGGCATAGTAGCAATATAATAGATGCCTAAACTTGCGGAGACTTTAGACGCGGTAGTTCGGTAGGTTTGTTCCTGCATAATTTTTAAGGCTACCTAAATTCAATACAGTGCTGCATGGTGTATAAAACATAATTCATATTTTCAGCTCTTGGTTGGTTTTTTTGACCTCTATGATATGATAGACCTGTTTTACCAAAAATTTGTATATTCATCAGTACCAACGCTTAAAGGACTTCATTAGACTTAAGGACATAAGAATTTGGGGAAAAATTAGTGGATTCATAGAAACCACCAAAATACCTACAGACCCTACAGACTCTTATGCGTTTTGCAAAAATATAAGCATAGCTTCCGAGATACGATTTCTCAGGTTCTTCAATAGCCGTTTTAACTCTTTTAGCTTACAAAACCGCTTATTGGAAATCCTAGGTTCGGCGAATTACTTACCTCAGCGAAATGTTGAGCAAGTAAATGCGATTTTTCTTCCAATTTGATTCCTACCAGGAAGGCTCGCAAAGGAATTCCTACATTTCCCACTTGTAAAAAAAGTTGCGTGAAAACTCTCCTGTTGTAATACATACCTCACATTTGTATAATTTATTTGATGCTTGAGAATTCTTCAAATTGAAGAAGGTTTTCTTTTATTTAAGTAAAAACGCTGTCTTTTTACGAGTGAAACGTTTGAGCGTAGGTGTTGGATGTTGTATTGAGTGAGATGAAACTCACTCAATGGCCGCAAACTAATATAGCAACTAAACCAATATAGCATATATTATCAAATTTATGTATATGTTTGTTTGCTTTTGTGTATCATGGCGATATCGTCGGAGTTTGACGAGACCCGTAAAGTATACTTTAGGGAGCTGATTTCGATGAAGTTCTAATTTATCAATTGGAATTAGTCAAAGAAAATATTAGTCGACTTTCGTGAGGGCAAGCTAATAGTAGGTTTCGATCATAGTTGAGTACGACCAAGAGCATCTCAAGCTTAGTGCTATTAGTTCGTTGGCTAAACTAAACTGAGCTCGTTAGGGAGGCCAGCGAGGTATCGCGCACGTACACATGCGGGGCAGGCTCGTGGTAAATGCGTAGGAAGCATAGCTTGTGATGAAATCTATGCACAGCGAATTCCGCCACAACGCCTCGTTTCGATCGATTTGATCCCCTC
The DNA here is from genome assembly GCA_002081605.1 of Tropilaelaps mercedesae. Taxonomy (NCBI): domain Eukaryota; kingdom Metazoa; phylum Arthropoda; class Arachnida; order Mesostigmata; family Laelapidae; genus Tropilaelaps; species Tropilaelaps mercedesae. Next base: position 7,225 of record MNPL01007668.1, on the reverse strand, counting down.
CCGAGTCATTTCATTGTGTCGCCGGTGTTTAGGAAACCATGATCGATACCTGCCAATTTTCTCTTCCAGAACGAAGCCAAAGCGGCTTTTGAGCTCTTCAATAAAGAGTGGAGTGTCCGCAAGAAGATGTACGGGTCTGTTTCAAGTCGCACGATGCAAGACAAGGACATTTTTGTGGCAGGATGTTTCTATGTTATTTGGCGGTTTGAGCCGTTTTGTTAACCTTTGTATTAAGTCTGTAGAGTATAGGCTGTAAATATGCAGAAGTGTTTCAGGGCTAGAATTTACATGGCGCCAAGGGCGCAGATTATTATTGATCGAAACTAAAATGATTTGACCTGACAGCTGACGTAAAGTTAATAAATATATAAAAAGCGTTTTCTCTCCATATACGATATCACTCACCGATCAGCATGTTCGCTTCGACAGTATCTTCTGCAGGAAGTAGTTATATGCATGGAATAAGAACCACCTCGAACGTATTACCCTTTATGCATAATAAATGAGAAGTATGGTTTGTTTTTAGGGATGAAAATCTTCATCACCGGCGCCTACACCTATGGGTAACCTGCGTCTTTTTAGGTGTGTTATATATACTGCCACTTTCATAACAACGACTGTCAAGCTTTTCAAAACGTGTAGTTTTAGTAACGCTGGAAGGAAGAGCGAAATGGTTGAATACACAGATCAAAGATATAATTTTATATTAATAAACTGAAAAAATATTTTCAAAAGTACACAAACTCAAGGGTGATTTGAAGAACTATCGTCTTTAGGAGCTTAACGATCTTAGTATAAACCACAAGCAGCCTGTGTAGGCCCATTCTAGAGTTAATAAACATTCCGTTATCTTATTAAATAACCATCCTGAAACCCCGTGCTACTATTTTTGTTCGTTTCGTGATTGTCTTTAGCTGTAGGCCATGTCTGGTTTGAGTGCGTAGAGACAGACGCTCGTGAGCTCGCTAAATCTAGACTGTGGAACAATATCTAAGTGCAATGGATCTTTCCATCTTTTCGCCATCCCTTTTTTTTTTTTAAAGCGAGCGGCTATTACACAGCATGGAGGATCAGTGTTTTTTGCACGGCAGCTGCTAAGGAATCCACGGTCTCAAAAACACCCAGTCCTAGGATCAGACCAGTTCGGGTCAGTTCATACACAAAAAACTAAACTTGCCTCTTAATCCCATTCCTACGTTAAGGTGGAGCTGTGGCAATGAACTCGGAAGCTTGCGAGGTTTTTGAGTGGAAGTAGATCTATTCGCACGTACAGGTACGTTCATAGACATTCATTCACAAACCCAAACGCCACATGCGCCTCATACACTGAATACCAAGAAACTAAGTAACTAAATTCCGAACAGTATTTTTCTACCTTTGTCGTTGGGATTTTCTACCGTCTTGCGCACACACCACTAGTGCAAAGGTTAAATTTCCGCCCTGCAAATTTACATTACAGGGTCCATTTTACGAAGCAATATGAAAGCAATAAATATTAGATGGTGAGCAGCATTGAAAGGCTTCAAAACTCCAGCATGAGATAAAAAGGTTCATCAATAAGAGGCGATAACTCCTAGCGCAGTATTCACCAAAGAAGGTTAGTCCAAACGAATGATTATAATGCACCCATACTATTTATGACTACACCCAGTATTTCAGAATGGTTTTGCCGCAAAAATCGAGGGCATTCTTTTCTAGCTTCTATTTTTTGTGAGAGCTAGATCTCTTCGAAGTCAATACTACCGTTGACACTTAAATATTGTGGAGCAGTAGGGAAAGTGTGTGAATCGAAAATGAAATATCTGCAAGTTAATATTGTTTAGTACTCAGTTTAGTATCTTTTTACTGTGAAGTGATGGCAATGCTACAGTATTAGCAAAATTATCAACTCTCATCCACTTACAAATAATCCCTGTCACCTGTTTCTTGCCACAGCGTCTCTTTGCAGATGAACCACACGCTATACTTAGTATTAACAGAGTGCAATTATATTAATAACATTGCACTAGGCTTCTATTGAAGTAAAATGGGTTTTAGTACAATATTTCTACAAATCTCATTTTCAAGCATTCACTTTAGGTGGTTAGCAAAAAAGGTGCTACCAACGGTACTTATCTGTTTCTATTAAAGATTATTTGGCTGAAAATCGGTTACATCCAAACGGAAACCCGTGTATAGAGAACTGTATCTACATTATATATAATCACTGTTTTGACATCTTAGTAACGTCCCATTGCCGTGACTGACTGCTAATATTGTGTGTACGCTGCTTTTGCTTACGGAAAAATAGAAACAGCTTGTTCATATATCTTTTTGAAGTTGCAGACCTCGCTTTTTGAAATCATTTGCTTGCATGGAGTTCTAAGGATATTCCCAATAGCTTTGCTATATGTTGCTTGTCTCACCCACACATCACGTTACTAGCTTTGCGTTACCAGCTGACTTCCCCAGACACGCAGAGCTATACCCACAATGTCCGATGTTTTTAGACTCTTCTATACTAAATATATTTTATTTTAATAACCATCGTTTTGAATTTTTCAGTGGTCTACCAGTACGTACTCTTAAAACTGTTAATTTTTAGTCTACTTTAGTTACAAAAACTGGCTTTCTATTTTACAGGTTTCTTATGTGGATTTGCTTTTGGAATAAAAGTTAACAGTCCGGTTCTTAGGATCTGCATAACTGCATAACAAGTTGAATTTACGCCGCGAGGTGCTATGTTTAGCTCACGTACACCTCTTAGAAACTTCAAAGTTTTCAAATTGTGCACAACGATTTACAAACGAAATACGCATAAAAAGGCTAGTTCCTGTAATTCTACGATTTGGGTGCACTACGTGGGCCTTTGGATTGAAGCGGAATCCGCCTTTCCCCAAGGTTGGGCTTTCCTATTTCACTATTTGACGACGATTTTGGAGAAGATTCCAGGCCGATGCAGAACTGTGTCGGCGGCTGGTTAAGAAAGGGGACGGACGAATTAACACTGGCTGAAGTTAACTTGCATCCAAAACCGTCTCTACAATAGGTCATTACGGTGTTGGTCCTTTCTTTTCGTATTTCTCGATTTCGCAGGCGATTACGAGATGAGCCCTTGAACATAGTCTACGAATGAGCAGACGAATGGAAACGGCAAAGAGAGTGGCTAGGAGAGAAAAAAGAAATTTAATCTGCTTGAAAACCAACGCTATGGTTGGCACGGAAGGGCGGTGGAGCTTGCGCCGCCACTGGATTCGCTGGGGTTTTAACTCGATGGCGGCCGGGAGTTATCTCTTGAGAACAGACCTCTTCGCTTGAAGTAAACCGCGAACGGTGATGCAGTGAGAACGCAGCAGGAGTCGTGTTTCTTATTGAGTTTTGACTTAGTGCAGGTTATCACTGTTGAAAAAACCCTTTGCGTCATCTAAGAGTTAGTAAAACGCTAGCCTCGGTTTCAACATTACGCTTGTCGACTGAGAGAATTTCAGAACATATTGTCAGAATGTGTATTGTATAGGAGTGCTAGATAAATCTCGTACCCATAGTATTTATTCGTATAGAATAATGCGATTCATTGCAAGTTCTCGGACGTAATAGCTTTTTCTGTTTTTGTTGCACCTGAGATATATTTGCTTATCACCTTTTCGATCATCTTTAATTAATCACTACTTTTATTATTTTATTGCTAGCTACTATTGACGATGTTGGCCCGCTGTTCACGGGACTGCACCGCAAAATGTATGAAAGTATGTTGAAAATTAAGTAAGAAATAATAGTTTACTAGTATTTAAATTTTTAGAACGAAAATGATGCTTTCGTTGAGCTTTTCCTAGTACCATAAATTGGCACCTTTACCCTTATGAAATTATCCAATTAAATATTGTTAGTACCTTACGGAAGGGTGATCAGTGAAATAAAGTACCATATACTTAGATTGGCCGTCTTGAACAAGAAGGATTCTTTTTATTCGGAGTGGACTTCTTAGTTATCTTTTACAGGGTGCCATCTTGAGTTGACAGTGTTTTCCAATAGTTCTTCTCTTCTTAGTCTCTATCTTTTTTTTATATGGGATGTGTACTTGCTACATGGCTCGGTGGTCGCCAGACGAAGGCGGAAGTGTGCTAGACGCTCAGGACGTCAATCGGTTCAGGGGAACGGACCCCGCTGTAATTGGAAATTGAACACCTTCTAAAGTCCTCGACGCTTACCGAAGTGAGGCAAAATGAAGCTAGCGAAAGAAACTAAAGAGCTTTGAGACTTTTGTGTAAATCAATGTCTTGACAGAGATAGACACGGCACATGTTCGTTACTCATTAGGATTAACGAGGAATTCAATATCAGAACAAACTATGGTCGGCCTGTAAATGGAACATACCTGAATGAAAGAATGAGATAGATCGACGAAAAGCCCAAGTGATTCGTTAGATTTCATCGAACTTTACGTATTTCTTAGTTATAGTACAGCTAGCTGGTTCAGCTCTGCCCTCGATGAGTTGTTTGTGCATCAAATGAATTATTTACATTAGGTTTAATGCAATTGCGTTTCAGCTTCTATAGGAGATACGTACTAAAATATTAACATTATGCAAACTAATTTGCATACACCCTATTTTTGTCGTACTTTATCAACACCATCACTATTTATCGGGAAACTACTATCGGGCATCAGGAGCTTAACTCAATTGGCTACGTTTCTCAAGTTTGTTAACTGTTATTCGAATTTGCATGAATTTCAGTACTTCACCAATTTGGCTCAAACTCTGACGATAATATCAGAGACTTGACGCTCCTATTTGGCATAGCAAAGGGTGTATTTAAATTTTAACTGAATATGAATGTCTTCCAATTGAGAAAAATTTGTTGGTATTTCAGTATCCTGTAGGAAAAATTTGTCTTCAGTCACGGCGTCCACGTGCTGCTGCTTTTTCTTCCAAAGCGACAAAGGTGGCTTGGCGTTGAAGTTTGCAAGCACGTTTTATGAGAGCCCAGAGAGTACGAAATGGGACAGTGTTACTAAAGACATTGACATTTTTTAACTGAATTTTTTTGTTAATTGCATTATCAGGCTGCTAATATAACTCCGTATAGGACCATGTGGTACGTATGATACGATAGGATTACAATATATATATTTATACGATATATATATATACGATAGGATAATTCTGCACTAAACGACAAAGGTTGTGAACAACATTGAGTTTCAGAATGTACTGATTTGTCCTATAAGGGACTTTCAAAGGGTCATTCATAGTAACGCCGAACGCAGAATAGATGTCGTTCATTGTGCTTCTTCTTGCATTTATGGTTGATCTGCAACTTGATGGATGTGTCCGATAAAGTGTCTTGACCCGAAGCATTTGCGGAAGGTGACATGGAATTCTAGTGGACGCTCGAAGAAGGTCGGTTTCACCCTGTCGAGCTAACCAAATTGAGCCTTGTTAAAGTTTTTCCGAATGATCCTTAAAAAAGTACTAGTGACTCGGCATTTGTAGGAAAAAACACGACGCGCTTTTTACGTCAATCATAGCCACAAAAAAAGCTCACATATTATCACAGAAAGGATACACTCGGATTGTGTCGTTCGCTGTCTGTCCGGTCTGAACGTAATCGTTCTAATTTTCGCTAATTTGCAGACGTATGTCTAGTACATCTCGTTCTGGTCGCGGCAGACATTTTTGCTGAGCCTAAAAAAAAAGAGTTAAATTTGCTTAAATACCTTGAACTATGGTTAGCTAACTTTCTGGTATTCTCGTTGCGATTTTGTGAAGAAGTCGAAGCAAATATCAAGTATCGCTAACGCGTATCCGACAGCTAGTTAATTGAAAAAAACGATATAAAAAAACTATCATCTATATAGCTAATCTTAACAGATTTGCAGCACTCTATTAGAAAGGCTTTGGTTAAAAAATACAGTGACTTAAATAAGCTCTACGGGCGTTTTTGGATTAGTATTCATGTATTACATACATTCAAACGGTAAATATAGTCTGGTTTAAAGCTAGAGCTAAGAGAATCCCTACGAATCTAGAATTAAAAGAAATAATTTGCCTAGTACTTTTTCTATTTCAGTGTATGCATTAATGTTCTTAAAAATTGCTAAACGTAGGGTAAGACGTTCGTTAGAACGACATGTCTCGCTTGGGAAAACGCTAGCAGATAAAATGGACGTCAGCCAACTTTTTGAAAGTAAACATATAAGCCGAAAACGAAGCGACGATAGATACGGGGGAATACTTGAGTTAGTGAAAATTTGATAATTTAGCGATAGAACTGCGATTTTGCAATGTGCAAAATCTTGTGAAAGTGAGTTCCATTGCAATGATCCTTAGAGCCTTACATAGAAACATACATCTCAAGCAGGCCTAAAGCTGAAACTCTAGGTGAAGCCTAATATGAGTATCAGTCTATACAAAAACCAAAATACCAAAACGGTCTTTGACAAAATTGACACAGTCAGAAGAATTAGCAATAAAAGGCAGGACAGTGGAAACAATTTTGTTTAAAATGAAACAACGTGCTTAATCATTTGAAAACATTATAGCCCTATTGAAAATAAATATGAATAATCTCTGTTCTGAACGCGAACAATAGTCTGGGTCAACCCGAAAAGCTTTAGCTTTAATAAGCTAAGACACTGAACAGTAGAGTACTAGCTAACTAAACTCTCGAATAGCCTAAGAATGATTCTTACGGCCTGAAATGATGCGCGAATGATAAATGTGGCTAGTAACACCTTAATGTTGCTTACAACCTCCTAAATAAATACCAATGCAATGGTAACATAATCTATTATTTTTGAGTAATATTTAAATGGGAGTCAAATAAAAGTGCTGCGAAAGTAACCTCAAGGATGGAATATTTCATTATAATAATATGTCTAACCAATAATACCGTTACTTAAAGCGGTTTTTTGCATGCTAATTCAGCAAGAGCATGGTTTTTATCAAAACCTTGCACACACGTTCGCACCCGTATGAGTCTTCTATAAAGATAAACGCGATAGAAATATCCCATGCCTTTAAAATCAAGGGCAAACTAAATATCTCATATACACTTGTTAAAATTAACTTGCATAGTAAAAATAAAAACAGTAATCCATACAAAATAATACTACTCATTTATTCTAAAATCTATTAACGGAATTGAAATTTTGCAATGCTTTAATGTTCGTAAGAAGATAAATAAAGAATATGTCACAATCAGAAGATTACTCACAATATATATATATATATATATATATATA
>MNPL01007655.1:3229-13526 GCA_002081605.1 Tropilaelaps mercedesae | reverse complement strand
ATATATATATATATATATATATATATAAGGACTTTGAGCCCTGTATCGACGTTCTCAAATTGTTTCTTCAAAATCAACTATTTGTAGGAAACAGTTTACTGCAGACAAAGATCATAGTGATTGGCGATGTAATAGCACTTAGCTTTCTTTCTCCCTTCCCTAAAACATTAAAAAACAACAGCTTTTAGCTCAAATACATAAAATAATCATACATTTTACCATCGCTTATTCGGCAGCTTTGCTTGATTAGCTGAAAGTGATACCGCGTGATATTGTGCAATTATCTTTGATTTTGTTGTGGCTGGGCGAGCAAAAGATAGGTCATCGTTGCCTTTAGACTCCCTTCCCCACCATTTCATAAGTTCCTGACTATGCTATTCTGCTGGTATGCACTCTCTCTTTCTGCTCTTGTATAGACGAGTGTTCCATCTGGTGGCAGGCACGGTAAATAACGCGAAGCGAAGCTCTAACATAACTCAGTAAAGCAAACTATCACAGGAGGATGTGGTTCCTGATGATGTCTGTGGTCTGTTTACCGTTCGGTGTTGTTTGCTAGCCCTGGTTGCTCTGGACCCGAAGAAAAATCACCGGCGAATCGGGGTCACTGGCCCATGCCATTCCTCAACATTATTGCGGATGCCATGGTAGCTGTAGCTGGTTGTGTCGCAATTGTTGAAGTTGGCTTCTGTGGGCAATCGCCCGAGAACCGTTGTCCACTGCTGGGCAGTTGTACGGAACAGCCGTTGTGATAGTATAATTACAGCTGGTACTGCTTTTGCGTTAATAAGCAAACATCGATAGAGAGGAGGAAGGCCGCGCCCTGACGTTGTCGAACGGCCATGCGTGTGTCACCTGAGCTACCCTGTCGATTCTTCGAACGTTTTTATTTAGCTACTTTTGTGAGGGTAATCTATTTCTGATCGCCACAGTTTGTTCTAAACTGTGAGAGTATGTACTCATGCAAGAGAAAAGAACAGCCTGCGTTGAAACAGCACCTTGTAAAAATAAGTTTGCATGCTTGTATATGAGTTCAGCGTTCGTCATATGCACGAGACATTGGAGCACAAACTAGTGATAACTGAAAGATGTGTTAGAAGTGTATCAGAAGGATATATAAGCGATGTAAGACTCCTGAACTCTAAGGGTAATCTAGTTAAATGCGTTCGAAATCATATTAATGTAACAAACCTGTAACAGGCAAAAAGTACTTCTCAAAGCAACAAGTGGATCAGGCGGAAATTTCTGCTGTGTTTTGCCATCAGTGTCGATTTGGCCACTGGACACTTAATGCACGATCTTTGGATGCAAAAGCGGGTATTACTACATCTACAGTGGCTTCAGGTGCATGAGCGATTGAAGCTCTGATACAGAAGGTTTCGGAACAGTTTCCAGTGCGTCAAAACTAAGCTTCTTTCGAGAACGTTGTTGAGGACGCTTAGACGGCTGTTCCTCTTCACCGGTAAGTTGAGTCGACATGAGACCACACAGGCAAACAATATAAGAACGTCAACAAGAGTAGTCTAATATGGGAGACTCTAACTAATAAAAAAGACCCGTTGGCGAATCTCTCATTCTTCCCATTTTCCACGAAAACTCTTCAACCATTTGCCAATGAGCGTAGATCCGTAGAATTTTCATTCAAATTGATTGTTGTTCAAGTTACTGTAAGATATTCAGTTGAAATAGTATATATTCTTAAATGTAAAATCAAACAGATGACCTTCAGAGCGGGTTACCTGAAGACACTAAAGAAACAATATATTGAAATTGGCCTGTTTCAATGGCTTAAAAACATGCGCGCTCGCTGTTGCCCTTTTGTTTTGGGCAATCTTCGATGTCATGGACGGAATGGAAACGGCAACTTATAGAAACAGAAAGATTAGATGTGAGATAGCACCCGGCTTTCAGATGAGTAGACGCAGGAATAAGGTTGAGAAATAATGTACGCTTTGCAACCAGAAGAGATACGTATATGCAAGAGTTTATCCCCGCCATTGCACATTTACTTCTAGGGTGTCCGCGTTACGAAGTGAGATGGTACCGTAGGCGTTAAATGTTGGCTGATGGTACGCCTTTGAAAATATTTTAGACGTAGGAGTAATAGCTTGAAAGGGAGGTCCAAAGGCAATAATTACAAACGTTAGCCGGTTGACACATACAGAAAGCTACCAGGAACAAATCTTGCTTCAGTGAAACTGATGTAATGAAAATTGTGAAGCATAACTTCTTCTCAAGTTATGACCGATAAGGCAATAATTGCCATGTATGCGATAACAAATCTAAACCATTATTTGCTCCATTGTCTAGGATAATATAAGATATATATAAGAGATACATATATATAAGGATATAAGATAATAGAGATATAAGATATAAGAAGAAAAGTATAAGTACTAGCAATGTGACATAAGGGACGTTCCAAATTTGCTAATTACACGAAAACACTCTCTTTTACATATCTACTTGCCATTTAAAATTTTAAGAAGCGTAAATAGTTTCAACCTGAGTCCTCCATAAGCGGTAGCTTACTAAGAATATATGGCGTCTGGCATTTTGCTGATTATAATTGTCGTTCTACACTGGAGACACCATTAAAGGTGACTAGCGTCAGTGGACTACTATTAAACTTTGATGAATCTTCATATGCAGGTGCGTATATGGAACGAGAGAGTGGTATTGCGGTGGTCTTTGAGATACATCTACGCGCCATCATTTATGGACGAGGTCTGCGTACGCCGGGCATATGTTTTCTACGTGCATAGATAGCACTTTGTAGGAAGCGGCGCGTGCAACCTATCGGTGCCGTCGGGGTGGGTACAGTCTATTTTAAAGGCTCGTACGGACAAATGAATATCATTGATTACAAGGCGTTCGCGTGCAGCTCATTCGGCCAATAAAGTTAACGAGGCCGGATAATTTTGGCAGGATAAATTTGGCCGAACAAGTCTTTGGCGTCACAGGCTTTAAAAACAACGCCAGCCGTATTCAATTAAAACTACAAAATTAGATTGTTTTCATAAATAAATACATTGAAGCAACATGACATAGAAGAATAAACTTGAGTGACAGCATCACTAGTCTTTTAGAGGTCTCTAATAGTTCTGCGGTCTCGCTTGTTGTAGTTCTATTCCTGTTGATGCAAGTAGTCTGAATTTTACTTGTAGCCTCTTGAGAAGAATGTATTTTATTCACCTGCTAATAATAGCCTCGTTGCGGCGAAGCTGCAGTTATAACTAAGCACTAGGTCATTGCGTTCTTGCGTACAAATATATTGCATAGTTTTTGAGAAAATAAAAAGCAATGTTTTAACAATTTTGTTTCTAAACCTGTATCACATGCTAGACCGGTTAAATCGTTATAATGCATTCCATCAAAAACTTATTTCAAGCCGTTTCTTTTTCTTCTGCTTTGGCTTGTTTCTTTAAGAATGCTCCTCCATCAACCGGTCTATGCTACTTCCCATTGTCGTTCTAAGTTGAAATATTTGGCTTCGTTACCTCTTCTTTGATATATTTAGATAAATATTGATGCAGGAGATAGTTAATGCTCGTATCCCGCAATATAATATTTTCTTCTTACTACAAAGTTTGAAATTTGTTCAGCTACGCCTTGCCTATCTTTCCATGAAGATTTTCTAGTCACGAAAGCGTATTACCTCTGGAAGTGTTCTTGACATGTTAATTATTGCATACAAGTAGGTGTAAAAAATCCTCTTCTTTTGCTGTACTCATTTTTGTCGCATTCTTTCAGTCATAGCTATTTAATTACCGATTTATACATTAACTACCCTTTGAAGCTTTTGAAAAAAGCAGATTCAATTTTGGTTGGCAGAAGTGTTAGATGGCTCTGGAGAGTTGCGTCAAAACCGTTTATTTTGTACCAAGTTTTCTAGGTTGAACATTTTATAAACAGGGTTTAACCTGAGGTTGATTTATTTGCGTAGATTACTACTAGAACATCGTTACCTCCAAAATATGGCGTATCTACCATAGAACTAGTACTTACGTGATCATTCTATAATTTCTGAATATGTCACGCTATAGTTAAATTTTGCCAAGATGTTAGGCAATAATTTCCAGTTAGTAGCTGTCCAACGAGATCGAATAAACCTAACGACATTACGGCAACTCCCTCTCTATTCGCTTTTTTTATCCTTCTTCCTTATTTCCATTCTATGTCATCATAGGCAATTTCATGATCAAGTATACGTGTGCAAACTCAGAAAAAAGACCGACGATATATGTTCCGTCTATGCGCCATTTGTCATAGAATCCGTTGCCACGAGAGACCGTCCCCTGCCGCTCGATATTTTCGTACTGTGACGAAACCGAAATTGAGGAAGGGAGAGAGAGACTTCCTGTAGAATGGTGGCAGAAAAAGCTGCTGGGTGAATTACCGCCCATTGCTCTCCGAACTCTGACACGACTCATACAGACTAGAACATATTGTGTACTTGCTAACACGTTCTGTAGTAGCTGAGGGTAAAGCAGTTGAGGGGGAAAGAGTATCTATACCCGGTGGAGGGAAATGCTCCAACTTCCTACGCGCGGCAGCTGCAACCGTAAAGTAACAGGTTTCTTAAATAACAGTGACACCGTGTAGTCGTGAACAGTAGAAACGTCAATAGCTGCAGCCAATGCCAGTAGAAATCGCTACAGTTTACCGAAAATACGTTAAGCGCTAGTACTGTAACCATAGACGCTTCAATGTATTTGTTAAATTAAAAGCTGTCCCCGTTTACGAATGTGAGGGAGGCCGCTGTTTGATTCAAATTTTTAGTTATTTCTACTGATACGCAGCTGCATTATTAGTTAAACTACATTTTTACAAAAATAGAATATAGAGTTGTACTGCAATTTTTCTAAAGGCAATGAGGTGAACAAGGAAAAGATAAGTTAGTGGGCTTAGAGATGCTAGTAAGAAAACTTTTTTGAAGAAGGTAAAAAATAAATACATTTTCGCAGTAGTATTTGACTCGATGTCTGGATAACGAACATTCTGGTTAATCATTGTGAATGGACATGTTTGTTGTGAGCGGTATGTGCGGTAATGCTAGTGGACGTATGTAATGAGGAAACTACGTAAAACTATGTAAATTAAAAGAAGAATAATGAGTAAGAGTGAAGCTTATTCGACAGGCAGGTATGTGCGCTTTTCCGAATTTGAACTTTGTAGAATGTGTAAGATAGAGACATTAGTATGACTTTATTCACCTAATTAATATTTCATTTAGCTGTCCCAACCGACTATTGTTTTTAAAAACTAAGTTATTAGAATTAAGCGGAAAAAAGTGTTTTGAAGATAAACAGTGCCTAAGATGCAGATATTGTAAAATCGCCGTTTCTAATCGTCGAAACAAGTAAATAGTTTTTCTCGTTTTAGTCTTCATCTGCTTTGAAACACACTGGTTTTCCATTTTATATTAATGGGAGAAGGATTCCTGCGTGAGCTCTATGGTGTTCAATTCAGCTACGTTGTTTCAAATGGAGTCGACAAAAAAAATTACCCTAAACACATCTTATGCTGTCATGTTGTTGAACCAACCATTTACTAAGCGACTCCTCTATGTAGATACCCCACTCTGTCACAGGTTTCCAATCGGTTATAGGTCCGCGTCTTTTCTAACGGCAGTTACTGTACCCTCGGATTGCTACTCAGCCGCCGGTCTTGTCCGTGCTGTCAGGCGCAGTCGGAGAATGAATATTTCTATTATTGGCATCGTTAACGTAAGGGCCGGGTGGGTTCGGTTTAACTATAAATAGCAGTTATACATGTCAAGCAACATAACATGCTTGTATGCATACTTGGGCTGGGCAAAAACAAATTTCAATCACAATTCGACCTGCTGGGTTTGTCCAGCCACCGCGATGTTAAGACTGCTCGCAAAATAAATTACGAAACAATGCAGCAAGTATATCGGTCACTGTTCGTCTGACGGGATCGCGTCACTTTCTACGATTGTTTGGGAGTGGAGAACACCGCTGACAGAGTGGAAGTGGATGATTCATTCGCTACTTGTTACTACCTAGTTAGGTAGCCGATTATGTCCAATGAAGACTCTGAACACAAACTAGCACGCATAATGTTATATGGCAGAACAGAATTGTGCTTGCACTAAAAATTTTTGTTATTTTCCATTTTTGCTAACGCCGAACTGGCAAAGCCTGTGCTAAAACTTGTTGATGGGTAAATCTATTCAAGAGCAACCTTTTTGACCGATGCGCATTGTCTACTGCAGCCTACTGCAACCTAGTAGATCTCCACAGTTGGTCTAGATAGTTTCTAGATTTGCAATATTATTTCACGGCCGCAAAACGGTAATGCTAAGAAGAAAAGGTAATATAAATCTGCATCCTTTGAATTGTTTTTAGTTACGGCACACGCATGATTACGAAAATAATTTGTGCTACACAAGAATTTCAACACTAAGGCGTTGAACAGAAGTCATATAAGACAATTTATGACTGCACTGAATATTGCGTACTGGAACTAATCATTTGCGGGCTAGAAAAGGGAAATCTCAACGTGTTACTTAGGTGTATTTTCGAGGTTAGCTAGCTCATTCGGCTTAAGTGGTGGATTTTTGAAAAATATTAAACCACGGCTATTGCCAGAAACATCTAAGCCGCTCCTAATCTGTTTACGTTGCAGTATTATTCTTAAGTTTTGCCTTGCCGCCGAGATCAAGCGCAGCAGATACACTTTTGATATGTTTCAATAGCAACAGCATCCGTTTTATCATTGCCATCTGATAGCCCGTTTGGCGACAACCACATCGATGCCACGGAACCGGGACGTATAGAACACCAGAGATTTACAGACGGACACTTGTTTCTACATATTTGACTAGTAGCCAGTTTCGAGGCTAGGTATTAATGGCTGCTTTATTTATGCAGAGTTGTAAGTGGTAAATTTACCTGTTTTTTCCGTCATCGCATTTTATGAGCGTGTGTCACATGCACATATCTTTCTGCACATCTAGATATTTCACCACTTTTAGTTCCCACTTATTCATAGCCTCGTGTACACTAACCTTGTAGAAACTGTGCCTTCTCCAGCTCGTAGTAGAGAAAGAGATCAGTCTTCTCATTAATATTATTAATGAGAAAAGGGTAGTCGCCGAATCATGAGGCACTAGCACCACCATTCTTACTGTCTTTAGGCATCTTTATACCTAGGTTTACTCGTATCATCCCACCATCACTAGATACACGCCATCAGTCGAGCTCGGTGGCGTGGTGCATTCGTGTGCGCCTTGCGACCAGAGAAGACACGTAGGTACACGGGTTCGATCCCCGCCGTTACTATTTACATTTATATGGTGTCTGTCTTACGAAGTAATGCAAAAAGCGCTACCGTGGACGAAATGTTGGCTGATGATCGGACCTAAAAAAAAAACAGATACACGCCATCATCGGCCAGCTGATAATGTAGATATGTGTTATGAAAAAGCATGATATGTATTATGAAAAGATATGTAAGTATAAGGATTAGAAAATACTTTCCCATATATTTACAAGTGATTGGCTTTAAATGTTAAAAATGACCGAGTACGGAAAGAAGTACCTAAATGACGTACGGTTGCTTAGGTTAAATTATATTGATGATTTCTTAAACTGCTTCGGTAAAAAAGAGCATTGTAATCCTACCCTATCAACTGGACAAACCAGATCTATAAAAGGGACATCCTGTCACATTTAATTAGGCATCTAGAATTCATGTCATATATATGGCATATATAGCGGTTTAGACTAGGTTAGCACTTCTACATATAGATATGCGTATTCTCTAGTGGGCAAGCTCTAACTCTGCACCGACTGCTCTTCCGGAACTTCTATCGACGCCATTAGTTAGCGTGATCCAGTTTCTCAACGTTGCACGTTGAGTCTGAGGCACAAACATACGCATATTCTTCACTTAGCCTTTTTGATGGTTTACGGTGAAATTTATTTTATTTAGTGGCAGACTGCGCAGCTTCGTGTGTGAAAGATTGGTATAGAAGCTTTGTGGTCAAGCGAGTAGAAGTCATGAAAGTAAGTCATAATGGACCTTTAACATCGTGTATTCTTGTTATTTGAATATGGTCTCTTCAAACTATAATGCTGGCTCGTATTGCCGCACTGTGAATATTGTTCCACGATACTCAGAATAAGAATAAGGAGTTCTAAAAGCAATCAACTTTTATCAATGTCTGGTTCCGCAAAAGATCATACTGCGGTTTTCATATATTATTTTTATTTCTTTGTACGCTACATGAGGCTGTAACACTTACACTGATTTGTAAGTTTGCTGAATAAATACATTAGTAATATATCACTTGAGTTGAAAAAGTGATTTTAAAGCAACTGAAGCAGCAAATCGTATTTATCTCTACTCGGTAAATGAGGTCCATCCATTTTTGTCCCTGTGTCCCTTGAAGGTTCACTCAAATGATCTTTGAAAAGCTAAATATAAAAATGAACGGACTACAAAGGTAAAACACATTTCTGCAAAAGTACCTGCCAAAAAGCAGGGAAGCTTTTTTAAGTACACTCGTACTTTTAGACACCATGTGGCGAAAAGAGAAGAATACGGAAATTTCGGTAATAGTCGAGGCTAGCCATTACTAATCTCTAAATGCAATTATAAAAGTAAGCTTCACCGTTTAAACAGGTTTTTTGTTTGTAGAATAGACGCCTAGCTGTGAATGTTAGCTGCGTGAGCGAACTGTAATGTAACATCAAGGATAGACAAAACCTGATTTGAAAATAAAAATGAGGCCAAAGGATATTCGCTACGGCACACTAAATGAATCTATCGATTCTTGCCGGGCGACGCCTTTTGTCAATTCGAATAGCATAAATTAATCTTAGTCAAATTAGCCTAACGATTCGGACTTGACGCGGGTTCCAAATCTTTCTCTGCTTCGATATTCCCAAATTAGACGGTTCCTTTATGTGTCTAGTGCTACCCCAGAACATATTTGTACTATAGAAACGTGTCTGACAAACTATTACTGACTGTTTAGTTACGACTATTACATGGCACATAATACATGAGAGGTCATGTTACGCCGGAACTGAATATTTAAGGCTAACTAGTTAGAAGCGCAAAACAAATTCGAAATATATTAATATTTGCAGTAAAATTTCTTAGCAATATTATACGTTAAAACAACGTGTTCTTTCTTTTGTTGGACAAAGAGAAAAGCCGAAGCTCGCAGTGACAATTGTCAAACGTGCACGTATTTATATATATTCGTTTGTGGTGTTTAAAAAATGCTCCACCCTAGCCCTTGAAGCAGGCAAGCCTCGTCAAGCAACGCAATAAGAATAATTTGATTATTCACGACGAAACTCTTCAGGAGCTTCACGTAGCACTGAGCTGTCTATGAAATAAAAAGAGAGTCCCTTGAACAAAATTGCAAGGAATTGTTTAATTATATACTACATTGTGCGTATTAAGCATTGTTGCATTCCTGTTAACTTGTATCCTCAATTGTTCAAATTTGGTCAACTTGTAATATTCATCTACGTATTTGCATATGATACGCTTACGGTTTGGACAGAACTGCCGTCAACTTAGGCATACCTATAGGCTAAGTGGGAGGTTTCCAGCTCCCCCACAAGCTTGACTGTATAGACAAACTAGATTTTGTTAAATATTACGCGTACAGGAGATTTATCTGCCAAGCATTTTGCCATTCTGTTACTTACCTTACCATTTTACCATTACTTCGCAAACTACCATGGCCGATGGCTTTTTTATGAAATGAGGTTTGTTTAATGTAAGGCATCAATTGCTGTTTCTAATATTTGGAAATAACCGAAGTAAAAATGGCTTACGTCTAGAGAATGAGGAAAATCATTTAAGGCGTCTGACAAATGATTTCAATTTCTTTAGCATCTTGTTTTTTCTCAATTCACTTTTGTAATAGAATTTATAGCCTATATTTGTATAACCTTCAATCACGATGTACTCTGCTTCTAGAATTCGAATGCAATGTGATACTCTAATTTCGTTGCCCGTGGCTTTAAGGACAACTATATTAAACAGTAGCTAAACGATGAAAACTAATACAGGAAAGACGATAGACCATTTTGCCAGTTGCGACATAAATTTGGGAAAAGATCACGAGACTAAACAGGAATACGGGAAATCGAATATTCCTTGCAGTTTTGCTACACATCGTCATCTGAAACCAATATACAATTTTCTACTCTCCATTAAACAGTTTTGCTAAATATATGAAAATGAAAGTTCGAAATAAGGAAGACGAGTATAAATTATATCAAAACTGAATCTGGAAATGTCTAAG
>MNPL01007653.1:14803-49689 GCA_002081605.1 Tropilaelaps mercedesae | reverse complement strand
ATATATATATATATATAGTTATTTTTTATAAGTATTAGAACATCAAATATCATATCCAACAAGTGTGTGTACTATTTTGACAGAGATAAATTAAAAAATTACGATTCAAATGACCTTGTTTTTAATATTGGTAGGATGAAACATCGCTTTGGTTTGTGTATATGGTTTCTTAGTTGGGTACTCTGCTCCTAAATCCCCTTGATGTATTGAAGTGCACTATGATCCTAAGTAAGATCAAGAACATAAGATTCAGGCAAACGGTCAATGTAAACGATTCTTGTGCCCTACTTCACATATTTCTTTCTTAGTTGGTACTCTGCTCCTGAATCCTCTTGATGTATTGAAGTGCACTAGTATCCTAAATAAGATCAAGAACATAAGATTCAGGCAAGCGGCCAATGTAAACGATTCTTGTGCCCGACTTCACATATTTCTAAATCGATGATTACTATTGATAATTTTTGTACCTATATCGTGATGCGTAAAGTTTGCACTGCAAAATGCATTACCGGGCATACTAATGCAGGGATTAACCGTAAGTACGTGAAACTTAACAACAGCGAAACGGCCACAGGAAATTCATATAATATATTGAATAACGTATTAAGCCAGAATTCTTTTCGCTACTGTGACATAACAACTTAGCGCCCTTAAGTTCTCAATGCTTAATGCTTTCAATGACCAGAACCTTATTATTATCTATTAAAACATACGGGTTAAAAGACCTGATCAGACTGGTAACTTAAATAAAAAATGCTATTTCATGGCCTCAAGCCTGAGAAATTGAGATCGTCCATACCTTAGTATTGCTCTTCTATTCGTGCGAACAATAAGGGATTAATTTAGTTAAATAAAAGTACACCCAGTGAGGCAGAAACCTTACGAACTCATTCATTATTATGAATTAAAGTAGCAGCTGTTGCTGACTATTATAAGTAACATGTTTTATATGCTATATATCCCAAATAATATCGATGCTGAAAGCTCAAAGATTTCGGTATGGAATCATTATCATAATCTGCATAATGTTAACTTTAAACTTTTATGAATGTAATTTGCCTTAGAAATGAATGAATCTAATTTAAACAATTCTTTATTTTTCATTAAAGGGCCACACATTGGCAATATCTGTGCATGTACTATCATATAATAACCTTCATTTAAATTTTATACAAGAGAATATAATAGCATTTTTATTTAAATTAAAACGAGGCTTTAACGTTCAATACCGTAATGTAGAATTATATTTTGGAACACAGATATAACTATATTTATATAATTTAGTGCGCAGCCTTTTAATGTCGTACGAAAGATATTAATTTGCCAGAAGGAGTCAGTATTGAGATTTCCGTTTTTGGAACTTTTTAGTGCCATGACCATTCACGTTTTAATACATCACTGTTTTGTAGGCTGTAAACGGGGTCGCGTGCAAGTGACGCATAGTGAACGCAGTGACTGACGTTTGCTATGATTGTTGCTACTAAATGAATAGTGCTGACCTCGAAAATGGCGGAATTGCAGACACAAACTAAATAGAGCCGACGGAGACCCTAGGAGCGCAGGAGAGCGCGATACAAGGATGGTGTGGACAACAGGGCTGAGCGAACATTAAGACGGTGCGGTAACAGGCAAGCAGGATAGTGTATATAACAGAACAGCAGACCTAGGGTGGTGCGGACACGCGGAAAGTGCGGACCCACGTTCATTCCTTTCTCCCCCTTTCTGTATGAATTACGCTCACCCGTAATATGGCGGCTTAGCGTTCTCTTCTTTCCCCTTTGTGTAAGCCAGGGACCCGTAATGAAGACGGGATACTGACCGTTTTTGTTGACCTGGCTGAAGAGACGGGCAGCGTACTGGCCGGTTTGAATCCTGCTGAACACATATCAAGAACAGCCAGGGGCCCATAGTGAAAAAGGGAGACTGACCGTCTTTGTTGACCTAGTTGGGTTGATAGGCAGTGTGTTGGCCGGTTTGAACTCCGCTGAACACACATCAAGAACGGGACGCATGGATCGAACGCATGACAACCACGTAATGCGCGCTTAATCCATTGAGCATGACAAGCTGGGTGCTTTGTCGACTAATCTCGAAAATATTGGGGCGGAGGCCACGCTCTAGTATGGCTTTGGTAACGACATGGAAAAACACAAAGACGTGCACAAAGAGGTCAAAAAAAGTTCAAGTGCTTTGCTCGCCGGCTTGTAGGAATACATCCGTGCGGCTCAAAGCATGGAAGCGGCGCATGAACGAGGATTGCGGGAGCTCTTGAGAGATCCGTTGCAGCCCCCTTACGTGCTCCATATATTCTGAAGAGGAGGAGAATTTGAGAAAAGACCAATTAGCCAAGAACATCGTGTCCTTAATCGCCCTGTAGGAGAAAGGCATGCGGTAACATTGGCGGCGTTCACCAAGGCGGAATGGCCTGAACAGGCTTTTACTCACGCACGCTGGGCGGTCAAGTCTGAGGGTCTGGTTCTAGTCTTCAACCAAGTGGGGACGAAGACGAAGCAGTCTAGTAGAGAGTACAAACGAAGTTTCGGGGATTAGGTAGTTCTGAGGTCACTGAATCCTCTGCCGTGAGGGCTGCGGATAACAAGATTCCGCGAGTACAGGGCACTTGCGATCTTGACTTTATAGACCTGGCTCGAAATGGCATTCCTCCGTGGTCCTTCGCACTAACGTGGGCACTAAGACTAGGCATTTAGCCAGTGTAGGCGACCTCCTTTGGGGTGGATCGCTTTCGGCATCGTGGAGTGGCTAACAATTCTATGCCGCCAAATGTGTCAAAGCTAACCACCTTACCCAGAACTGCACTAAAGGATCCCTTCAAGGCTGGCGCTGCCGTATGTGCAGAGCCAGTTCCCACATTGCCAAGAAACTGTAAGAACTGTAAAAAGCCCTTGGCTTGCGGTAATTGCAACACCGAGGTCTATGCCATAAGCTCAGCAGATTTTCCGCTTTATTTGGCTCAGCTCGGGCAACGCCTGGGCCCTACTGTCAATCTGGAAATACAGTGGGCCGTAACACAGTAATCATATATAGACCAACCACACAAAGCGCTTACCCAAATCGAAACTTCCTTTTGTTGCGAACATTTGGACGGCCGCGATGGATAATTCACCAGCCATCAGGTTCGTCCACTAGATACGAGTGATAGACTCCCAGGGCTTTACATTTATTGAGGGTCGCAGAAAAACCAACAAGAAAAAGGATCAGGGCCGTTTTATAATATATAATTTAAAGTTTTATAATCAAACTGATTATAAAACTTTATTGTAAGCCGTTACGAGTACCACAATTAAAGATCATCCAGCTAAACTGTAATCGCAGTGGGCCTGTTCACGACACTATCGGGCCCTTGAGACGGGTGTCTCCAAGACTTATGTCTCTTGGTTACATCCGGCAAGGGGACGACTAATGGTCTCCAAGTACGGTAGAACTTGGAAATCCAGGCGGCCAGGTATTTTTGCGGCAAGTCTCGTCGATATGAAAAGGAGAGAGCCCGCAAAGCTGGAAATAGGAAAGTAGGAAGGATCTGCTTCGAAGACAAGCCTTTTCTTCAAAATCATGAGGAAGGAATCGGGGCCGACGAAAAGTGACCCTTAGCTTGAAAGAACGGAGAGTGACCCTATCATCGCTTTTCCCTCAACATCCTATTTTCGACATATTTCGATATATTTCAGGATGACATTCCGCCAGTTTCGCTAGCTGAGGTTATGATTGCAGGGGAGCATATTGAGCCAGGTATTACTCTGCGGTAAAGGTCATTTTTAGGGGCTTCCCCGGCATAGCAGCGGAAGTAGCTTTGATTATAGTACGAGCGAGCAGGTTTCGGTTTGCCCGGAAAAGGGCCAACATTGTTTTGATATCAAAAATACGAGCAGAATGCTACGGAGTAGAACTCCATACAAAAGGTCCAATCGGGCACTGCAGTCAAAAACGTGCATTAAAATCTGGTTAGAAAAGCAGGGTGCAATGATTTTCTTTAAAACTCATGTTTTCATCAGACATGAAAATTTCGGCAAATGCTTGCACACCTGTGGCCTTGCGGCCACAGACGTCTGTCACCTTGATACAATGGACTATACTCTTTTCTATTGCTGATTCTTTAGTGATTGCTGGAACCAGTCGCGGGATCTACCACTCAGGACAGTTCAAGGTCACATGCACTGCATGTGCGAAAACAGAACCAACCGGTTTGGGGCAGTAGCCTTAGTAGCAAATTTCTACGGGGGAAAACGCGGCGTACAAGGTAGACACGGCCCTGGCTGCCCTTACTCGTCGTATTCACAAATTTCGGGGCAAACGGCGCCGGGTGTGACGTGGAATCCATGCCACGCATATTTTTAGTCAAATCATTCAGAACCATTATTACTATTATTATTACGTTAATTTTTTAATCACATAAGAACAAGTGTGTATAAGATTTTCTCTTCGGATTGTCTTTAACATTCAAGTGAGAATATATGTGGCAAGTTTCCTTACAAAGCTTGCTATTGTTATATGTTTATGCAAATAAAAATGATTATTCGTTGACTTCGCGAAGATTTTCTAAATAGTTCTGTTTAGAGCAATCTTCTCGTTAGGCTCATTTTTATTTATTTTTTGTTTTACGGGCGCTGGAATGATTTTTCTTCAGTTTTTATACGTGGTTATGAACGGAAATTTACTGATTAGTTGCTGGTAATTTTTTAAACTACAGTTATCAACCTGTTCCTTTATCAACGCCAAGGTGGATAATGCAATGGAATCGGACAAAAAGCGAGTAAATCCTACAGTTAAATAGAGGTATGAAAACAATATTTTAGCATCAGAAATAAAGGATTCAACGATTCGTACAGCTTTTGCTCGTAACGACAGATCCCGCCTTTATTGAATCGGAATCGAAGCAAAGCGCAAAATTAAACCTAAAATTTGCATTAGAATTATGAGTTCTCTGTCCAGTCACTCTAGAATAGACCCAGATATTCGGATGGCCCTTTATACTCAAACCCATTTTTAGCTTTTATTTATATAAATTTATTAAAATGCCTTCATCCATTAAATTATTTATTTCAACTGTTCAAAAGAAAAGGGAGGGTGGAATTTGGAATTGGCAAAATCTGCATAACAATTTGAGCTGTGAAAGGTGATGAACATTTCGTCCTTATTTTCCGCTCACTGCCCAAGCAGTGCGATATAATTTCGGGCCTAACCAAAGCATCTCTATCGCACAATGTTTGCGGTTGCATGATATATATATATATATATACACATATATAGTAGTCTGTCATAACCATGTAATTAATAAAGCGAATTAGGTCTCACTTGGACGAATGTTTTTAAATAAATGCCGAGAATTAAGTGAAGAGCCATTCAATTTGTGCTTTTGAAATTAAATAGAACATCTATTATCATTGCTGTTTTTTGACAAGCGCTAATGTCTGGGCCTTTTGTTGTTCTCATGCAATTAACTGTAAACTACTTTGGTTTTTTTATATTTTTTTCCACTCTTTGTACGTGAATTTGCATTTCTTACTGCGTTTTAGCCGTTTCAGACAAGCTATTGGCCTGAAATATTTACGATTTTCCAATTCATTTGCCCTCTATCTCAACACTTTAATAGGTAGTAGGAAAATCTCATTGTGGTCTACTTCCAAGTAGAGCACGTTTAGGAAGTTATTTAATTTAGGAATTATTTTTACTGTTACGCAAGTTTCTTTAAATGAACACAAGCAAATATTGTTTCAATAACTAGAGCGAATTAATTGCATTCTTCCTAAAACTCTAAGGCTCGAAAAAACAATTTAAGATATCAGAGTAGAATAATGAGGTTGTGAGACTAGGGCACGATTTTTTTAAACGGTTTTGATTACGGAAATGAGTGTTCAGTATCTCGGCAGTGGTCCAATAGAGCGTCGAATACCTGTTTATCCTTTTTTGGTACCATTCTTTTAAGAGTCAGGGAACAAAAGGAGAAATAAAAAGCTTTGGACTGCACTCAAATCACTTTCTGGGAAGCCGCCACGGAGCGATTGCTGATCACTCGAAACCGTCCAACCGCGTTGCTGGCAAATAAGATACGTATGCTCATGAGTTCAAAAAGTTTGCAAATATCTTATTGAATATAAAATGTTTAAGTAAATAAAATACAGGACATAGTTAAAAGATAAAAGTGTTGTATAATTATTAACATATTTACTCTCGTCTTAAAAAGATAAATAGTGGTGCCACTCAATGTGGCACCAGTTTTTCAAACAAATTGCGATCGCAAGAAATATCCTGCATCTGAAAAAGTTTCCAATTCAATTGTCACAGGTCTTACGACGAAAGACGATGATTACGAGCGATTTTGCTTCGCATGTCTTAAGGTATAGAATCAATCATACAATCAATATAGATGAGCAATTTTTTCCGAGCACAACGATATCAATGGAATGGTTGCATTAACCTGCACCACTCATAGTGAATATAGAATGACATTATGAGCTATGTCAAAACGTGTGCTTCACTCCCTGTTATTAATAGTTCTGCTGCATTGCGAATGACTCTTGAGTTAACTCAAAGTAGATACTTATTTTGGACTCAAATGCGGAGTTTTTGTTATGAGCTGATTCATGGATATTAAGTACTATTGCACAACACTTAATGACTTTTACCGTTATCAGATAAGAGTTCGTTATATTGTTTACCACATACTACGCAAGAAAGAAAGCCTGTTGCGTATTTTTTGCTGTAAAATAAGTCATTGGCTCTCTATAGCCTTACCTCAGCTTCTTTTCGTCCTTCGTAGTATAATCAGACACCGCAAATGATGTGCAGTCCCTTCTGCGGCGTTTCGACAATTAAATTTTCACTCGCGTGTACGTAATTTGTTTTAGTGTTACCGATATTGTGTACTGGAAGGGCCATTGCACATCATCCGCGATGTCAGGTAGCACGTAGAACGGAAAAAGTCAAATGCAAAGAAATAAACAAAGACTGGCTTATATGCAGCACTGGTGTTGGAATAAAACATATAAAATATAGATCTTACATAAGGGCGAGAATTAGAGATATTTCTACTCACCGCGTCATTGGTTTTGTTTTGGTAGAAAAACATCACCTCTAAAAGACCAATGTTTTTGCAATTTTGACATAAATGGACCATATAGAAACTTTGTACATCTCATCCTAACACTTTAAATTGTAATTTTAGTTTATAGTGAGCAAATGCATTTGAACAACAAATTGTTTTAAGACATTCAAGGAGTTTGTGTATTGTATCCTATTATAATTCAGTGACACTATCTAAAAAAAGAGCTAGGGAAAATTCAATACAAAATACCAAAAATTTACAAATAAACAGTCCACATTACGAGCATACTAGGTTGAGTTTAGATTTTTGTTGAACTTGTTGAACATAAATTAGCTCCCGCTAAAAAAACATTTCTAGTACGTGTAGATAACCGGTATTTTAGGACCGTAACCTAGGAAAACCGATACGCAACTGGCTCACATACTGCCAAACAAGGCTTAATTTTAAGTATTTGCGAACGACTGTCAACCTTTAAAAGTGGGATTTGTGACCTGAGCTAACTGTTAACCCAAAACACCGCATAGCTTAGGTCTGACAAAATAAATCTGTATACTTAGTATGATGCATGTAGCGGTTGCATTTTAGGGTTAACATCAGCATTTCCTAAACATTTTGAGGAAATTCTGGGCAGTTTAGCTCTATGCATTTGAGAAGTTAAATGCCGCGAAATAGAAATAGGGTGTGTCTGTTAAGATCTTCATCGAGAAAAGAAAGCAGATCGAATTGCATAGGGTGGCAAGGGAAAATCTCGTCAAGAAGGATACGACGTTAAAGAGGGGTAAAAAAGGGGTGCGTAGAGCCAAATAAAATGAAGAGGGACATATTAAGAAACAAGATTAATTTAGTGTCAAACACTGGAGGCTATTACGGTACAGATTAAGGAAGCAGCTATTGAAATCGCTCACAAAAATCAGTTGCCTAAAAAGGACAAAAGTAAAAAGGCATCCGCGCGGAAAAAATGTTTTATTTGTAAAAGGTCTACTTCTAGGCCATTATTTAAGGACAATCTATACAGCCAGTAAAGTTTACCATTGATGACAATAAAATACAAGCTCATCTTCATTATTAAATCGGAGTAACTTAAACGTAATTCAAACGCTAGAAGGTTGTAAAAATATGGCAGTTGTATTAGACCGGCAAAAGAACCGACTCTGTATAAGGACAATGGGTCCTATTTTTCTCATATAAGACTGCCGCACTTCATGTATAAAAGAAAACTAGTAATAGTTATTTAATCTACTCTTCAGTATGCTCTTTAGATTGGTAATCAGCCCTGAAAGAAAAGATTGATACCTTTAGTGTACTTTCATGTTCATAACTTAGCGCTTCGAATGTATGGCAAAAACTTTGAACAATTCTTAAAGTCTGTTCCAGAGCTTGCAGCGCGGCATTAAACGAAGCATTCGACCCTCATCGGAGTTATTTATAAACAATTTCGGGCATTGTATTTTATTTTATCTCGCTCCAAAATATGCAGTATTCTTATTTTACGACTTCAAATTAATCGCAAAGCAAGGTCGCTGGTTAGCCATATACGTTCTTAGGGAATCTGCTGAAGGCAGATTTGTTAATATAATGTTTCGTGACGAAGCAGTAAAAGCAATTATAATTTTTTTAATCACTATACTTTAGTGTCACCTGCACCCTACAACCCTCGTTGAACAGGCACGCTCACCCAGATGAAGAGCCAGAAGGATAGATTAAAGGGTTTATGAAAAGAAGGTGTTCTCCTGCCTCGGCAGTCGGAAACCGGAGGGCGAAAAAAGAGGCATCTCGCTAAGGACAACGAGCGCCCCTTTACGAGGGGTCAAGCTTACTGAAAAGGAATGTATCAGGGCAAGAAAAGGCTCATTAGGCTTGTCGTGTAGGGCAAGATCTTACTTTTAGGAAACGGAGGGAATATAAAACTAAGAATTTCTTAGGCGGCCTATACAGGGCAGTAAGAATAGGGCATGGAAGGACCTTTAGAGCATTGTTGAAAGAGATGTCTGGGGTTTGCCATATGGGCATATCAGGGGAGGGGTAGAGAGAGCAGCACTTCATCTTCCTCGGGGGCGGTTGGCGGAGATAGTGCGGAAAAATCTTCCAACGCATCCTATTAGGGTCGTTAGGACGGGATTAAGAGAGCTAGCGGAAGAAGAGAAAGAGTTTACTGAAATTACCGTGGACGAGGCCCGCAGGCGTGCACCAGGCTGATCTCAGGTGAGGCATCGGGTGAAGGCGGTCAAGAGAATAGCCAGGTGAGTGAGGGACGGGATCCTAGCCAGGATGTTTAACGAACTGCTTCGGGAAGAGGAGTTCCCTAAGGCATAGAAAAGAGCTAGGCTCGTACTTATCGGCAAGCTTGGGGAGTCCTCACCAAAAGGCGCCAGGCCCATCTTCCTTCTTAAGACACTCGGCAAGCTCTACAAACCCATTATAAACACGAGACTGACGGAAGAAATTACCGACGAGGGCTGCCTCCCAGTATGGGTTTTGGAAAAATAGACATTCCGTTGAATATGTTCGACGGGTAATAGATCTCGCGGTGGAAGAAACAACGAAGTCGCTTAAGACGAGGCGCTTCGTCCTCATGATTCTTCTAGATGCCAGAAACGCCTTTAACTCGATTGGATAGAGAGAGGTCATGCGTGCGCGGGCTTGTGGAACGTTATCGTATCTTAGCCAATGGTTCCTTTCGAAGAGTCGTAAAGAATTTGACGTTACAGCGGGTGCTCTCCAGAAATCTATCTTGGGCTCCACTCTTTGGAACCTAGCCTATGGAGGTTTGACTGTCTTTCTGCCATCTGACGTCCAGTCGTTTGCACCCGATGAGAAAACCTTATAGGAGAAAGTCAACGAGACCCTGTCTACAGCGGCCGAGTGGGTGAAGGATAGCAAGCGAAAGCTCGCGCCGGACAACAGAGGCACTCTGCTTTATAAACAAAAAGAAAAAAGGCAATTACGCTGAGCCTCGGAGGGCACCCAATAGAAATGAGCAAAAAGACGAGGTATTCCGACATCTGGCTAGGCAACGGCCTAACGGGCACTACACATGTTACGAAAATATTTCTGAAGGCTGCTCGGGTCGTAGCCGACATGGTCAAAATTCTTCAGAAAATCAGAGAAGCGTTCAATTATGTTGATGACGCTTCTCCTTCAAGTATGAAAAAAAAGCTAGGAATGTGCATACTCTATGTATACTTACTAAGGGGGTACCACCTACATATATATTTATATATATTCTCAAAACTATTTAAATTCACCTTTTGTTTCTCATCAGGACACATACCGTTGAAACTATATTTTGTTTACATAGTCCAACATACAACCACATATCTGCCAGGTGCTGCAACTCGAAAATTTTGTTCTCTAGCAGACTTTCTTACTTACATTAACAAAATTCCTTGAACAATATTGCCAGTGCTTCGTCAGGTTACATATTAAAGTGTTATAGAAGCTGTACAATAACACTAAAGTCTAGTCAAGAACATTCTTCAGGCTCCTTAGATCGCTTGTTAGCGGTCAACTCAGATGAACGCAATAAAAAAGTACAAATTAGGACGTAGGAAGAAAAAAGTATCACTCAATAACTAGTTATCATACGCATTAAACTTCATTCGGGCCTATCTTAAGCTTGCCAAAATGACTTTTCGCGCACTGTACTTAAATTGCCCCGGTGTTGAAGAGCATATTCGGAAAAAGGAATCCCAGCATTCGACTCACTGAGCTGGGTCAACCGAGAAAGGCGATGAATCTATACATAAATTTTTGCCGGCCATACAATTTTTAACCCCTCGATTGACCTTGTCTATGCATAATTATTTTCAGTTATAGAACAAAAAGCTTAACGGTAACGAAATTACAGGTGATGTCACGAAGATACATGCTACTATTAGCTCCATAAATTCCTTTAGCTCATAGGATGTGATTTTATAGGTTACTTTAAGTGTGGATCAACATCAATTATGCAGATTTATAAAGTCACGTTTAAAAAATTATATTTCAAATAACGGGCAATCAAAGACCGTCTACTTTTAAGTTTTAAATCGTTTGTTTTTGTCAGGCTGGTGAGTCGGAGAAAATTAGGTTTTCCCGTATTTCAAAGCCAGAAAAAACAAATCACCCGAATATTTCTCTGCAAATACTTCTTGTGTGCATGGTGGCGTGAAATAATACCACAGCAATTCCAAGTTTTAAATGAGAAGGATCTTCAACGTATTTACGGCTAAATGACAAAATACTTTCGAAAAAGTATTATATTCTGAGCCACCAAAGAAGTACCTATTCTATTGAAGCATGTGGTTTGTGTCCTACTAGGACCTTTAGTATATTACTGAATTCAGCCAAAGTAAGTTATTTGATCAATATGTGTATATGTATTTGACTTAACAAGAAGGTGTTTTTTATTCAGTTGACATGCCATAAGTCTTGACTAATTTTTTTGTTTCTCCCAAATAATGATTTCATTTTTTTGGAAATTATCAACTGAATGCCTCTACGGAGCCACAACACGATTATAGCATATAATAGTATAATATGTTTCGTTGTAAACTATCAGAACGAGTATTACGAAAGCGCAGTACACACTACACATCGACCTACGTCATTAAGAGATTCAGCACTTCAGTTTACCTACACGTCAGGGTTGCGGCCACAAGCGATATTATCATCGCTATTCATGACTAAGCTATCTGTGCTTTTCCTCAGCCACGTCCTTTTTAAAGTGAAGTGACGTTACTTTACATGGTAATTTTTTAAAGCGTAGACGCTACTCAACCAACACGAAACTTCCTTGAGACATCTTGCATTTTATCAGAACTGGGATGCCGTTCTGATATGCAATAACTCAAAACTGCGATTGAAAGCTATGGCTGCTATTTTTGTAGCTGTGAGCTTCAATAGATGGCCAGGTATGACTACCGATGTCGCTCTATACGCAGATCTATAGAGATAGGTGTTGTCGATTCTATTTTTATTCTATATTGCTATTATTGTAGCGGTATTGGCCGCCAATCTGTTGTCTTGTCGTGCTATGTTGTTGTTCCTTACAAGTACGCCTTAGAAGTGAAAACAACATGACAACTCTTTCTTTCTCAAATGATTGTGGTACCAGTGCCAAACTCCCAGCTATAAATCGCTGTCTGCGTTTAGTGACGTTTATCAACTGGCTAAAAAATCTTTAACTATCCTCAAGCTTCAGTAATGTGATTATTGAAACATCACCTTTTTTTTTATCATGAACTGATATAATCAAGTTTTTATGTCAGTATTTTAAATATCATTTTACAGCACAAGATGTGTTTGTATCGAACGTTTGAATCATCTAGGATGATACTCATCACTTTTACTAAAATGTACATTTGTTGTATTATTTCGTGCAATAAAATCGGACCAACCATTTTTGGAAGTGCTTTATCTTTTTACACCAAAAATTGGGATGTTAATGTAGCTGATACCTGGCTTAGACTATACGTTGTCCGTTATTATTTAGAAGCAAAAAAGTCTTATTAGCTACGTTTTTTTAAGAATACTCAAATATCTATAAATCTCCGTATTGATGATTTGAAAGTTGATGATATTTATTGGTATCAATTAGCTTGCAATCGTTTACCCCTAATGTGAGCGTCACTGAAACCTGTGGCACAATTATTTACTCAGAAAAAGTTGAGTCACAGTACTACGTTACGTCGAATGGTTTGCTTTGCCAAGAGTGAAAATATATTGCATCACAAGGTAAGGGTTTACAAATAGAATTAAATATAACTAACTGTATAATTTAACATGCAACAACCACAAGTGCTTCTTCCTCAGACAACTTATTTTTGCATGCAGGCGAACAAACGAACTTTCCGGCTTGGCTTGGTTGCTGGGCGAATCTCTGCGCATTCGTATAGCTTAGTGAACCGAAGAGAACTACGATAAAAAAGTCAAGCCGTACTTTTGCAGGCCATTTTAAAAATTCTGTTCTTAGCATGTAAAGTAAACCCTCTTCGCATCAGAGCTCCCAAGAGTAGACATACTTTTACGCACGCGCTTTGTGCCACTTTTGTCTCCCTTTTCTTTAAAGCCGTTACTATGCGTTAAATCTGTCTTGGCTTTTCAGCTGTTCGAGCCGGGCTATATAAATACTCACACTGCTTTTCATGTATACCAAGTTGGCTTTTAGGCTAAGTTTGAATACAACCTTTGAGTTTGCACACACGCACAAACGTAAACCTGAGAGTTCTGCCTTGTTGCCCTCCTTCTGGTTCACTCGTCTATCGGTATAGCAAAGTCTGTAGGCCGTTGAACTTCGTAGGCTTCTGAATAATCTACAGAAATAGCTGTACATGATTTTTCAATTTATGTGATTTGAAAGTTGAAAATGTCTGATTCATATATGAAATTTATCACGAAACCGACTAGATAGCAACATGTTCACGCTATTAAAAAAGGCAACATAACTTTCAAGTGCTTTGTTAGTTTTAGGGATTCATGTTTTTTGCAATTTGAGATAAGTGTAATACACACATCGACCAATTTTACGTCCCAATTATTGTGTAAGTTGTCGCTTAGCACGTTTATGATATAGTATGCTTCTTCCACGCAACTTTTGAGCCAGTTTACAACATCTAATGTCAATATTGAATTGATATCTGTGTCGGTTGAATGCTTGGCAAAAGCTGCTTCATTAAAGCGGCTGCGTTTAATTGCTGCCGTTGTGTTGCGATTTCATATGTAGGGATGTTTGCATTTGGTTGAGAATTTGACATTGCAGACCAGTTTTTGGAACGCAATTTTTATGCAAATAGAATCTCTACTTCGGATTCACTTCGATGTATCGTATAGAAGATAGAGCGTCCAAGTGAAATTTTCACTATTAGAACATTTTAATTTTCAATATTAATTAAAGTATTACGCAGAATATCAACTTTTCGAAAGGTTTTTGTTTAACCGTTAAAAGGAGCTTTTGTAATAGCATATGGTATGCTCCTGCTTATAATATTAAACAATTTAAGCTTTATATTGGAACAGATCAAGTAGTAGGAGTTATAATATTGCTAAAATACTTAAACGCCTATTAAATTCTACTTTTCTTGCAATGTTAGTATTCGTTAGTACTCGTAGCTTTGTTCACCCTTAGCGATGTTTAAAATGTTGCGAGTGCGTAAAGTGTAAAAATTTAGATCACTTACGAATGTCGTACCCAGTTGGTCCATGGAGAATCTGCGAGGAAAGAACTTAGTAAGTTTCCTAAAGAACAGAATGGCACATTGAGCTTCAAACGCCTTTAATCATCGTACTTTTTGTGAGATGTTCAACAACAATCATAAACCTTAAAAGGCTACAGCAGGATATACGTAAAATTGTTATGCCAAGTCCGAAAATTTCGGATTACTATAAGATATACGAATTAGAAATCAACACAGTGCTAATGACCAAACCTATGATTATGGCTCTTTGGCAACGACAGGTATAAATACTATAGGCCTAGGTACTAACAACTATTTTATACCATGGGAAAACTCCATGGTATTTTAACGCAATGGTAGGCACAATATCATAACGCATGTTAAGTACGTTTATTATTATATGTGGAAAGCATGAACTTTACGTCCTGGGTACTTAATTGTTTAAAATATGTTTTTCAAAAACCCACATAAAGTTAAGAAGGCCGGTCTGCATAGCTCTGTTGCACAATTTAATTTATCTTTGCATACCAATACCTGCATCAATTGTGGTGCAGATCAATAAGAAGGTATTATATAAAAAGGGTCAGTCTACATAATGAATGGTTCTTAACGCTCACCC
Source organism: Tropilaelaps mercedesae (assembly GCA_002081605.1). NCBI lineage: Eukaryota > Metazoa > Arthropoda > Arachnida > Mesostigmata > Laelapidae > Tropilaelaps > Tropilaelaps mercedesae. The sequence goes on along the minus strand of MNPL01007653.1, from coordinate 34,856 downwards.
CAATGTTTCAGGTATCCATAAATATTTTTATGTATTGGAGCCCGATATGAACCGTATGATTGCATTTTGCATAACGTTTTTTTGCCGTTGCACAATAAAGGCAAAAACGCCTCACCAATATAGCTAGAAGAAAAGTGAATTTGAGTGAATTGAAAACTTATCCTCGGTGCTTATACCTAGACAATGTGACTTTTATTTTAACGAAAGCTATGAACAACTCATAAACTTCAAACTATAGACGCACATCATATATATAGGCGAAACACCAAGACTTCTTTTAAGTAATTTGAAAAATGGGGAATGGCAAATACTCAGCTCATCGACTAGAATACAACATTTCAAGTTCAACAAACTATAAAACGTTTACACTTGTTAAGGACATCGAACGTAACGAAATTTTGAAGCAAAACGAGTGAAGCTGTTTGTCCGCGCCGGAAGTTCGATTACAGCATCTTTTAAAGCATATATCTTCTGAAAATAATTTTCAGTAACTTCTGCCCGGTGACACCGTAGTTGCAACACATTTCCCTACCACATATGTGGAAATCAGCGAAATAAAAAAAATCAATATATATTTAACAGAAAATTCAGCATTTTCTGCGTAGTTGTTTGCACTAAGTTTGCCATGTGCCCCGCCGTCTAGCTGTAAGATACTGCTCGCCAATTGCATGACTTTCCTTATTGTTATGCTTACACGGCTATTATGCAAATTAGGACAAAAGGCATATAACCGCCAAAAATACTGTTTTGAAAATTTGATTCTTTTTAGACTTCTCCTATGCCCTCGATTCAACTCTGAATTATTTAATGCCTGAATAAACAACTGGCTGGCTAAATTATGGATTGATGCGCTATTTTGTGTAGCGTGCAATGTTATTGTGCATATGCAGTTAAATATAAAATGGCCTTGTTCACGAGAACGTGTTGTAATGAATTACTAGCTCGTTTCATCGCACTTTAAACCGAAGTCCTCTACGAAAGGTTTACCTTGCCAAAACAAATTTTCTTTTCAATTTCCTAGTGGATAGTGCTGGATAGGATTCATGCTATCAAATGACACCTAATTTTATTAAATTTTATTATGGAAAAAATTTAGATCTATGCGCTGTTTTTGATTCATGGTTAAAATTCTTGTTCCGAAGAATTACCAAAAATTTTCATGGCGGTTTGAACACATGTATATATATATGGCTACAGCTAGATGTAAATATATGGATAGCTAGATCCGAGAAAATGTTAAACTCTCTTAGTGAATTTATTATTCTGAGGCTTAGTAACGAAACCGTAATTTTACTGGGCTTGGGTTAGCGTGAAAAAATGTACAAAAAAGGTATATTACAATGAGGAAGTGTACGAATTTCGTGAGATACTCCAAATGATCAGTAGGCGCTGAGTAAAGGCACGACGACTAATTTTTTTGTGATAAATAAAATCACCAATGGATTCACTCTTCCGACGTCCAGAGAATGCTATGCCATTATTCTGAATTACCTCTTTGCTATCATTAATTGCCTTAAAATCCTCGTTTCATTTAGCTGTGCCATACCATAAAATAGAGCTAGGAAGCAAAGAAGAAGCAAATGTTCCGCGGTCATTCCCAAAATATTTGAGGAGTCGTAAGAATCCTATGACCGCATAGCGCTTGGGGCTCTTTTTACTCATGCGTCTACCATCTAAAGCTCTTGCACAAGTTCAGTTCTGAACACTTGACTGTAAGAAACAGTGACATCTGGGCTCCGTAAAAATGGATGGCCGCAAGGGACAGAGACCGCTACGAATCGTGAAAAAGAACGATACTTGTTTTGCCCGTATTGACAGCAGCACCAAAGTTTTGAAAACATCTTCCACCTTTCTGAGATCAGTTTAGACGTCGCCTTCTATGGACGATGCAGAGTTTCCAAACAGTCCACGCGTATCATTCATAAACTTTTAATAAAATGTAATTTATTAGTATACAGACCATAAATGAGCCAAGGATAGAGCTTGGAGGGTCTTAATATGGCCATGCTCCAATCTGCACTAACAGAAGGAGAAGTAAGTAGTACCCATAAAGTTTTAATTTGTCATTTACCTAGCTTTCAGGTATATTAGACACATAAGCTCTGCTTTGTGAGCTTCGATTATTTATAACCCTTTGGAAATCCACAAATTATTTTTGTGTACAGTCACTATTTTATCCAGGATTCACTTCTTAATCAAGCACTACGAGACTTTAGGGCAAAAAGCGTTTAAAATTTTAGAGATATCATCAGTGATACTCGACGATGCTATAGCTATTGCAGCATCAGGACAGCAGGATGTTGCTGGGGGGGTTAGAATGGAGAGACGGGGCAGAGTAGGAACGTGACAGGAATGGAGAGCTCTAAGTGGGGGAAGGGGTAAATAGGGGAGGGTTAAGTAGCAAACAATCAGTGGATTCCTTGGGTCCATTGGCGACCGCCGAATCAATGGAGGAGTGAAGGACTGGGAATAAGGTATGTCAGCGGCTTTCCCGTCTATCTATTTCCATGTGCCCGTCTCCAACATCTGAGCCTCTATCTTGCTTTCATGCCTCGTCTGGCGCTCACCAGCCTATTGGGCGATATCTCGCGCTCGCTCTCTGAAAAGTGCGCCCTTCATGGAGCTCAAGCGAGGCAGTGAATGCTAGTAACCGTGCCTGTAGCTCACTGATAACAACAACAAGGGCCGAACCACATTGGCACGATATGGCCACATTTCTAAAAACAGGCGAACGTTCAAATTTGGCGCTGCGCAGATTACGTGGGAGGACTAAAAGATGAGCAATATAGACAGAGTGAACATCTCAGAAAACTTTTATAATTTTGTAAAATGGTTCCTAGGTTTCAGAAAATGTTTTTGTAATATTTGTCCATCATTATGTGTTGGCGCCTCAGTTTAAATATTAATGTTGGTGAAAACCGCCATCTATCAGTGTTGAGACACACACACACGCCACATATATGCACACACACACAGATACACACACACATATCTACCATCATCAACTAGCCAGCGGCAGCGTCATTGAGTTGAGCGGTCGCCGGAAGTTGACACTTTTCCCGTCGTTTTTCCGGAGATTTAGGCGTGGGCCAGACTGAATCGTTGTGATTGTAGGGTTATCTACTCTGCTTAGGCGAGAAGATTTAAAACTTATCCCATGACGTTTATGATACATGGATACCAAACAGTTTAACGCTTACCCTTTTGAACTAAAACAGGAGTCACGTTTGAAAAAACTAAACGAAGGAGTTGTGTGTGAAATTTGGAATTATGATGGCGGCTAATTTGAGTCGGTTAGATCCACTAGTAAGTGAAGTTCCAAAAGCATCAAGGTTTCATCAACGTAAAATGAAAATAAATTGACATCCTACTCTTTGGTATGGCTGAGTCATTACGCGACTGTCTATCTTTCCGTGTACCGAAATAAGTTCTTGAAAAGATAAATTATTTATACATTAAGTGATTAAAAATGAATAATAAGACGTCGAATTTTCTTTTTGTGCAAGCCAGTGAAAATATTTGTCAATAAATGAAACAGAAGAAAAGAAAATATTTGAAAATTTATTAATATAACGAAAGGCGAGCGAATTTTTTGAATAACGGCAACATAAAATATGGTTATGAAATCAAATGAATTACATCGCAGTTAATCATTCCAGCCATGTTGATGGTTACGCGCACTATAACGCAGTCTTTGTGCTATTTTCAACGAAACAAATGTAATGCAGGCGTTAAAGATGGCTTACCGTTACTTGTTCTTCAATACTGTCGCAGAAGATAAAGGCTGTATGTAAAGTATTTCAATCAGAATGAACTTAAGTGGATGTTAAATATACGTATATGGTATTCAAATTTTATTTTTCACGAGCATGCCACGTTCGCTATTCTCGCACATCTGATGTCGATATGTCAGATGCATTTAGGCTTATCTGTTGCAGAATTATTGGAGAGGTGAACACAGTAGGTAGGATGATGGTAGACCTCAATACCATAATAACACCAGATGCACAAAAATTCAATCAAAAGCCCTAATGTCTAATAATAATAATGTATCGCCGTTTTATTAAAAAAGACTTGAATGTCAAAGTTAAGTATGTTTGTTTTTCAGAACCAAAAACTACTTTTATAATCAATCATTTTGAAACATGAACGATTACCCTGAAACAGTTTGAGCAATTTATGAATTACTGCGCGTTTGTGTAATATCCTTGCCCAACGAGAACTGCACATTTAAAGGTCGTTAAAAGCAACCTTCTGCGCGCTGAGCGGTCCTTACTTCGCCATCTTGAATCACAAATTAGGCGTCTTATCGGTAGGATGTGTGGACCAATAGGGACGCGATGACTCTCTTTTGCTTGTGGCTTGGTGCCGGTACCTGGATGTAGCTTTTGTTTTCACGCTTTGCCACTATTTCCCCGCTATAGCTTCGTCACTCGCTCCTTCACTTAGAGACTTTCGTTCATAAACGAGACACAACCCACACTTCCTTTAGTTCTCCTGCGTTCCATTTGGCCATCCCACACCCGGTACTACTATCCGGGTCCAGCCTCTCGTCCCGTTCTACCAGAGCACCTGTCTATGTAACTGCCTATGTAACCCCCTTCTTTGCTCCTCTCTATGGAGTCCCATACATCCTCATCGACCTCACACATGACCCTTCAGCTCCAGCCACTGTTTTCCGTCTCGGTTAGATCAGCGCAAAACAATCGGTAAAATATAACGTGGTCGCCGTAGCAGCAATGGTAGCCTACGTAGAGATTTACTTGAATAAGTGTGTAGTTTATATACCGCATAGAGAGACTTGTAGACTAGAGCAGATTGTACTTACGAGGCAGGCTAATAAATAGCGTCCCGGGTGAGCAACACTTGATCTAATATGGACCACCCCAGCGGACGTAGTGGTGGTAGCAGAGTCACTGGCTATAGAGCCAGCCGCAAGTTGTTTCCCCTCTTGCTTCGTACATCTGTTCCGTTTGCAACAGGCTTCTCGTTTCTGACCTTCTCCCCCTCTTTCTTTATAACTTCTCATCATTGCTTCCACTCTTGCGAACAGTTGCTGCTCAATACTTGGTTCAATCATGCTGATCGGTTTTAGCATAGTGGAAGTGTCACGATGAAGAACAATAAACGATTTGTTTCATATTATTATAAGTTTGAAAAATCACATGGGTCTAATACAATGTATAGTAACTATACCCTGCAAACATAGGTACATACCTAGATATATATTAGAAACTAGCGTTATGCTAATATATGCGTGATGCAGCTAACTGGGGTGGCAATCTAGGTTTACGTCGAGGAAGACAGTATGAATTTGAGGGATAAATTAAATTTTCTCATTTAAGGCTATTAAATGCTTTCATCTCGTGAAAGGCCATCATTTACTTTACAAGCAACTTTGTGTGACATGTGGCTTGTGTTACTTAAAAAAAGACAGGCCACACAGTATGAAGCCCGTCTACACCTGTCTTAGTTGTAAAGGTTCATGGAATTTAAGTGTCGTGCTAACCTATTACTTTAATCGTAAGCTAATATAGAGATTTTATGTAGTGTATAATATTATTATTACTGTGTAGCTATACGGGAGGAAAAGGGAACTTCATTATGCATTTTAATGCGATATAGGGTACGATGCCTTGAGCTTTCCTTCTGCAAAACTTTAAAATTTTTTCTGCAGATTTTGCGGAATTCAAAATAGAAGCAAGTCGATCATCGTAAGAAACCTACGCTCGACTATTTTATGGGCTGGTAATGTGTTTGTTACGTTTATTTGAACAGAAAAGAAGTCGAAGCATTTATGACAATTTTATTATAAGTGTTTTGTATAGGCATAACAATGACTGACAGAGCTGTGTAACATATCTGTATAATGGAATCATACCAAAGAATTCACACATATGCTAAGAAAACAGATATTTTAAAAAACCCACTAGTTTTATATATCTACTTATCCATAAGCGACAAACTAGTTAAACACGCACCTTATGTCACGGCTTAGGTGATCTTTCGTTTTTCAACATATTAGATTATAATATTGCACTACTTTGTTAAAATAAAATAAGTAAAGGAGACTTACTACATAAAAAAGTATGTCAGTTCGAACTACTAGTATCATCTATGAAAAACTCAAAATCTATGCAAGAATCACTGCGCTCTTAATTAGAAGAATTTATTTATTTGCGAAATAAGAAATTCGACTTCAACTCTCCGCTTCATCTCCGCTGCGCACAACATTCTTAGGTAAATAGAGCACCAAGCAACAGTGATTTTACAAATAATAGTATTTATTACAATGCTAGTGGGGCAACAAATGCAGCAGCAAAAATTTTATTAGAGGTATCTAGACTTTTCAACAGAAAGCTGTGGAGAACCCGAACGCAATCGTCTACGAGTCGTTGAATGGGTGCAACGTTAACAAAAACTATAATCAATTTTTACTTCATGTTTATATTAAGAGTATGCGTTAAAGACGTCTTAAAACAAATTTTCACTCGTACACTTCATAACAAAATTTTCTCGACGCTGGCTTTTTGCCACCGATTTGGAATCATCCACCGTATTTTCTCCAAAGCAGTCTCCGACATTTCCGTGCTCAACTAAAACAAAAAAATTTCCAGTCTACTAAAGTGGCTGTGATTCAAGATGTGATCCTGCATGTTTCTTATTCAAAAGCTAGGTATGTTGCTAAACCAGGTCCAATAGATGCTCTAAAAGATTACAATTTATTGCACACAATGCACGTGATTATGGTGATATAAAACTGGTCACAATTTTCGCTGTTACTGACAAAGAGCTATTTCTGAATGACCATCACACCACTTTTCGATACTCGGTTTCGGTATTTCGGTTTTTTGAGTGGTGCAATTTATCTGCTCATAAGTAAATTGCTTGCGTTTCTAGGAGAACACAAAAACACAGTCAAGTTTTTTAGGATCAAATTTTGTTGCAGTAAAATGCCAAGCTTAATGTTAGAACGCTCAAGATACCGACAAAACTTAGAAAACCTGAGGAATCAAATATCTTGTTCAAACATGTAAAGGTTTTCTATTATTAAAATTCTACCAAAAGATTTCATAAACTGTAGCTGGCATCTTCTTTAAAGCGAAGTAACGATTTGGCTACAGACGGCCCAGGCAAAGCTGAACTTTTCTTTATTTCTACCCTATTTCTCTAACCTATAGTTTTTATAGGCAGTGTGGCCCTAATGATTATGAAGGAAGATATCTTAAAATTTGTATCTCTTTTATCTCATCATCACCATCAATTCATGAATCATATCATGAATCACTGGCTTATTCAAGTGCATCATCCAGAGATTGTATGATGAAGTATATTGCCATGCAAGTTTACAAAACTGAACTAAAATCTAGAGCATAAATTTTGAGCCTGTATGCGGGACTCAACAGTTTGCATTTTATTCACAATATGAATTATAGTGTTAGATGATGAATTTTTGATCGATAAGGCGCAACACGGTTTCACCGAAGATGAATTAACATCCAGTTAACTGGTTGAAAGGAACACATTATTTAAGATCTTATGTAGATAAAATGCAACAGCTCCATGTAACTATGACCTTTCGAAGGCCTACGACCGAGTGAGTGATGCTTTGCTAATTCGCAAAATAGGTGCATGGGCATTTATATCAATCCCTTTAGATAGCTAGAGTCTTATATTGACTCAATGACATTTTGTGAATTTAATTATGAGGAGACGTGCAGCTTATCCGATGACAGCAGATCTTCTCAAGACCTATTATACGGCAAGGTGGTTCCATTAGCAAATACCTGTAAAGATCTACGGGTGACGATTTTTGTTTTCATCCCTCATATATCACTCCCCCACTCAACTTGGCAGCACGGTTTCTAGACGTTTTGTGGTAAAAAAAACCATACTTTTGCACGGCCCTCTACACAATGTTTGCGCTACTGGAAATATTATATTGCTGTGAAATACGATTACCCCACTTAAGGGTACAAAGGTTGCAAATAACTTGTACATATAGCGGCTTCCTTGATCGTTGATGGAAAGTAAATCTCATATAAAATAATGTGACGATACGGCGTTGCGATAATAATAGTAATAATGACAAATGACATTATAAAACATAAAAATATGTATCAACATTTATGATTACAATATACACGAGTAGCTTTTAAGCAACACTTATAGATAATAACAAAATAATATTTATAACACTCGATCTTTTAGCTTTTAATAAAGGAGCTGTAGACTTCAATAACTTGGATATATTCTAATGTCTACTTCCGTTGCCCCAGTTGAGTTAACACGCTGTTCTCTCCTAGCCGCAATGCCCCCGTCTATAACGGACTCAATCTTCAACCTCATTGAAAGAAAGTGACACGCTATTCAAGCTGTCATGGTTAGTTTTGAATTTCAAATCCATATAATCCACATTTATTTCTTGATAAATGCTTTAAAATGTTTTGATAAATGCTTGCTAAAGTGCTGTCTGGGTCACAATTCTCATCTTTTCTTCTTGATATCTATCTCCTATCACAGTTCATCGACTCTTAGTGAAAATATTAGATAGGGTTGCGCTGTGTAATAACTTAGTGAGCAACCGCGTGTAACGCTTTTAAGAACTGTGTGAGTTAACATCTACAGTATTTCGGACAGGCAAAGTAGCGATAATACATATGATTATCTTAAGCGCTTGGGGGAATTTCCACTGATCTGTACTTTTCCTGTAACCCTGTCGTCATTGACCTCTTAGTCTCAATTGATTCTCCGTCTTTTTTTGATCACAAAGCCCTCACATATGTTGTTCTAGTTATAATTGAGCATTTTTGGGAAGGATACTGTGATGACATGGGAACAAACTTACAAGTTTCATGGGTCTCATTTTTGAAGTTTTGTCGGAACGTAAACAAATGGACAGCTGTTTCATGCACTATTTAAATAATCTTTGTTATTTTCAAACTTAAACGAGCATGAAATCATAGGTATCAAGGGCTCAGAGAGCATACCGATTACCATATGTTGCCACACAACTACCCATTTCCCGAGATTCAGATGTTTTTGCGAAAAGCGTTCGTGAAGTGAGGGCTATGAAGAAGTCAGCTTTCTCGTTTACGTATAAGAAAGACTAATGAGATAGGCCCTGTGACATTATACATCTATATTGTAGCTGATAATACTGAAAAATAGGAGGTTTTTAAAAATTTTTGACTAGAGTATTTGTCTCGAATGAGTCATGTGCGCCGGACGAATTAAACAAACTTAAATACGATGGCTCCATTTGTTTGTCTATCCTTTTTATAAAAAACAACGATTAGAAAAAAATAAGTAACGTTTGCCTCATATAGCCAAACTCCCGACAATGTTTCACCGATCGTTAATAAAAAGCTTGTCATTTTTCTAGCTGAACCTCCGCCAAAGCTCTTTATGCATAGCTATGGCAACTTTACCCTTTCAATTGTTACCATAACTCAGAAACAAAACTCAAGATAGATGTTGACAAGTATAGACCACTGCCCTAAAAATTTATCTCGAAAATAGTGTGTGGAGAAATTGATAACATTCTTGACGACACCACCCGCACCTAAAGACTACCAGACGGTAAGATTGAGCACTGCACCTAAATAGAAAATAAGTACGGCAGGAACTTCTCCAATATACAAATTGCGATACCGAAAAGGTATTATGCTAATAGAACCTTAATCTCAGTTCCTAAATGCAGCAATTTATTTTCGCGTCCACATGACGTGAAGGTATATGGGATGCCTAATGGCATTTATAATATCGTTTTCCGTTGTTTTGTTTTTGGATAAGTCGAGTTTTATGTTATACGAAGGTCTAGTAATACTGAAATTCCTAGACTCCGCTGAAATACGGTATCAATATCTACAAAAATACTATGGCGCTCTAAATAGAGTTCAATGCAATATGTACCCATCGTAGAGAGTCATTTGTGTTAAAGACTGTGATTGAATTCCATAAAACCATCGACATTAGGTTCGATATGCTTGATGTTTACACGAATCCAGAATAATAACCTACGCAGTAATCCAGTACCATGCATGTATGGTTTACTGAAAAGCTATTTTTATAATACTCTCTTTCTCATCGAAATAATAGTATAAAAGTAATATACAGTATGAACACTCACATTTGGTTAAAGTGCAACTCTGGATATTAGAGAAATCATACATATAAATGAATTGTTCCGTTGTAATATTATTGTTACACCATACAACGCAGTTACCCATAAATGTATTATTTCAGCTTGCGCAAAATGACATGAATTTTAGAATTGGGTTCCAAAGGGCTGGCAGGCGGTAAACAAGTGCAAGGCGCTTGCGATACAACGAGTGGCCTCTCAAATGTAGTTGGCAGCCGTTAGACATTTTGATGAGAGGAATGACTAAGAATACAATGTCAGCAGAAATTAAGTCTCTCAGCAGCACCTTATATGTCAGAATTAAGCCATCGAAGGGAATACTATATTCACGATGGCGATAAATTAGTGAGATGCCCGCAGAGCATTTCACCATAACGAATTTAAAATAAGTACGCTATTTAAGTGTTTCATGGAACGCCAGGTCTACCATTTGGTGTAGGCGATATCTGAGCCTGCACATCACAGATCCACAGTGGATCAGTACCCTTTTGCAGTGGCATACTAAAGTCCGTCTTGTATCGACAACGAATGTCAACAGTTCTCAAGAAAGTCTTCACATCCTTCTTCACGTTTGCCACAGAAACATGCATATCTAAAGCGAGCTGAGAAAAAGAATGCAAAATAGAATTTAAGTGGTATCTGCATAGGCAGCGGTCTCACAGATATTTTTTAACGAAATTTTAAGCGTAATGAAGTTAGTCGAAATAATAAAGATAAACGGTCTCAAGATAGATTCTTAGGGTATTTCAATGTTAACTGCCTGCCATGATGACATGATGCTGCCAACCACAGCTGTCTATCTCTTATTTTTTATTAGAGATGAACGAGCGCGAGCTCATTAGAGCGGGACTGACGGAAACCAAACTGTCATGCTGAAAATAATTCGCCGAATGAAAATGCTGCTTAGACGTAGACATTACCATTTTTATAAAAACGTTACACAGACAATCAATAAGAAAATAGATCAATAATTTGAGACGCTCACTTTTGTTTTTAAACAGCGGAACAGGTCTAGTGATCTCCAACTGGCGTGGGCAAGGAAGAGCTTACGAGGATAATTTTGTCAATTTCCTATGGGTGCCCAAGCCTTCAACAGCCCAACCAGCGTTAGGTGAATCCAGAGCTTTCTGCGTTACCAATGACTGGCTCTGAAGAAAGCAAATGCCTCCTACATAGATGCCAGCCCTGGTAGGACGTTCTCTTATAGTAGTAGCTTGCGGAATCTCTCTCCTTCAAGCTGGCTAAAATGAACTTTAGTATTCGGGGCAGTTCAGTTTTGCTACCTTTTGTATCACACAAGGCATTAGTAAATTTCAACAGTTTGAAATCGTTTCCTCATACTTGACAAAAAAAGTAGCCCTGGCACAATGAAACTTCTGCTTATTTCAAAGAAGACTCTTCTGCTATATCGTCGTAAACTTTTGAGAACCCAATTAAATATGTCAGCGGTGAAGTTTGTTTGCATGGCGCCTAAAACGACGAAGGGCGGCAAAAAAATTAGAAGACGACGTTACGGTACAGTTGGCTCCATCGTAGTTACACATTTGGCATGGTCTATCGACAACTGCTCGAAGCACTAAAGACAACCTCCACATTTGCAGCATTCAGCAAGTTTAAATATATGTGTTTACTGAAGACATACCCGCTCTCGCAAATACAACTGAGTAATAATCAGAAAACGAAGGAGAGCACCAGACTACCGGGGAGACATCGAGTTATTTGTGACAAATTATAATACATAACTCAAACAGCTTGACATTTGAGTCACCCATGATGATCCATAACAGAGTGTGACCCGCAGAAAATACGTCTTTCAGAAGATTAAGTAGTGAGTCCCGTGAACGGACTGGAGTAGAACCCAACGTACTTTGTTCTCCTACACCTGATTCAACAAATTAATAACCAAATATAAAGAAAATCTCAGCGTGTTCATATGCTCTCGTAAGCCTTTAGCGCACGTAAATACAGTGTGTTGAGAAGCCGGGTGGTTAATTTTAAAGAAGTGACTCTAAGCTTACTGAACTGATTAGCACGATGGACTTGAGGACGATCGAAGCATGCGGTTCCTTGAACACAATGGGCGTGATTTAGCCAGCATCATTAGAAACTGGAAGACGGAGACGTTTAAACAACCTCATCTTATTTATTTCAGAGTGATCTGCCCATATCTATTGAAGGAGTCGGATCTACATCCCAACTCCTCTTTTCTCCTTTTCACAGGCTAAAAGGAGATTGATGACAACGAAACGGGGCTCATCTGCTGCCAGAGCGCTTTGCCAAATTTTTCATTTGATAGCGAAGTTTACACAATTTTTACAAGGTAAATCGTTCCGTCGAAAGTTAGAAATATGCTCTAATTTTGGGCATTTGAAAAAGGAAACAGGGTTTTCCCGTGCATTACAACTCTGTGTTTACCAACTAGATTCATTCACATATGGATGGCGCCTTGTTTCGATTAGGATTTGGCGTTTGGAAATACTTTTATAAAAGCTCACTGTTGGAGACCATTTGTCCTATCTGCAAGGACCTCCGTGTCGCCGTACACAAAATTTAATTGAATAGCTCAAACTGAAAAATAAATACCATAACGAAACGTTTTATAATTTTTTTTAATGAAAAAAACACCTTTATACTCGAATACAAATTTAGGTCATCACAATTAAAATTGAAAGTGCTCCGAATTCACGACTCCGAGCGCTATCTGTCAGCAAAGTTTTAGAAAAGACTTTGATATACAGCAACACAAACAGACACTTGAGTTTAATATTAGATGCGTAGGTGAATAGCAGTATTATTTTAGCCTAAATCTTGTCTATTAGCACTTTAAAACATCAGTACCTGTAAAGTTGAGCTAACGGAGAAATTATATGATCAATTTAAACTAATAAATGAATACTTATCATGATCATGTTTTATCAAATTTATTTTTGTGCCTTGGTTACCTCTAGTCTTCATGAATAATTGGAGCGTCTTCATTAGCCGTAGATTGGTCTTCAAAATGTGTGTACATTAGGCCTAATTCTACGCAATGCGTGCTGGTATATTAAACGAAGCCTACAAACAAGAACCGAGCGATATCATCCTCTTACTTCTGCTTAGTTAGGTCACGTCGCTTCCAACTAGAGCTCAGGATTTAAGCGCTTTCTCTCCGACAATCGTTAGAGCTTAGTTAGATGAACACCGCACCTGCTTGGTGCAGTGGTGCGTTTAAAGCAATCAATCGAATGAGCAACCAAATTGCGGTCTCTCTCGTATCTTGCAACTTGTGAGGACTGAGTTATCGTAAAGAACAGCAACCAATGTAAGGCATACGTTGGCCATATCAGAGTATCGGAATATTTATAGCAAGAAATTAAAGTTATCTATATATAACCCGAAACATGTCAGCATGCGCTGATTGTCTCCCAAATATATATATATATATATATATATATATATATGTAATAAGTTTTTTCTCTTTTAGTACAAGTATAAACCAGTCATGGTCAATAAACAAGGGTATCATATTTAAGGGTAGTTTTTAAGCTTTGTGAGTCTACGTTTCGTGAAATCTTGCAAATTAATTGAACCTGTCGCTAACATAATCGATAACAGTACATTTTATCTTGGGGTATTTCTTAGTATATCTGTCGCGCCTAACTGCCTATGAAATTCTACCTTTTCCCAAATATTGGAGTTCTTCGAGTGTCATTCTGTTGTCATCGATTGATTTCGTTTCTTTCCTTCAAATCGAACACAGTTAAATCAAAACGCTGCCAGATTCCATTTTGTGGCTTTACATATTCATCGTTTTGATTTATTCTCATAAAGGCCTTGACGAGAGATGTCTATACACTAAGTCATCTCAATGTTTTATGAATTTTTATATCTCACAAAAATCTACTTTTTTTGTAAAATGTTGCTTCTTCTCTTTATATGTTGCACCGTTTTAATATAGAGTAGCGACTATAAAACTATGCCGAAGGGAACTCATTTAAAATGAAGCTATTAGCCCAATTTTCCATAGGGACCTAAGTGTTGACATCCTCGACAAGTTTGACTCGCTGTTCCTATGTAAACGATCCATATATCGCGCTTTGCTTCTAAGATATTAAATGGCCATTAGCCGAAGCGAATTATTAATCCTTGATAATGAGGAAAACATACCGGAGGACAACTGATTTTTAAAGCTCTTTAGCATCAAGAATGTCCCTATTTTTAGTGTACGGTCTCTCAGATGTCTGTTCTGTATTTTTTTTTATTTCTGGCTGTATGGCTAGCTTTAATGTCTCTATTAAAGGGAGTTCATCGGGACTTATCCGAAAATTTAAGCATACATTTCTCCGCATAACCTGTTTCCCCCTCTGCCGGGTTTTCACGATTCCAGTTCTAATTCCTATCCGCATTTGGGCGTTTGCCCTAGACGAATTTTGTCCGTCTGATATGTTCTTTAACTTCTGATCTATATCGGATAGCCCGTTACTACAATATATAGTTCTTTTATTATCTTCCTGTTTGTTGGATATAACGCTTTGGTACTGTGGAGGAGGGAGGTAGTTCCATGTCACTGCTTTGTATTTACTCGGCCACACCCCACAGGGCATCATTGTTGCTTTCTTCTATCCGGGCAGTTGCCGTAAGAATCAATTCGTTAGCAAACACCAACAACCCGTCTAGGCAAACCTAAGAGAGAGCAGCTACCTAGCATCTTGTAAGACTCCAGCCGTAACCTTCTGCCCATATGCAGCTAGAACACTGTTTTCTGAGCATGGTGACACCATCCGAAAGAGTGAACGGAGAGTGTCCTGTTCCTTCATTGTGTATTCAAATTATTTCCAACTATCTGTAGTAAAAACATTTTTAAAACCGAGAAAATCAAATGCAGAGGGTCCTTGATTTTGACGTATTCCATGACCTTCTCGCCCGTCTACTTAAGCAGTCTCGAGTCCGGAAGGTGAATATTTTTTTCTGAAAACTTTATGGAGCTTCTAACACAGCTCCTTGACGATAACTTCTTAATTTAGTTATTGAACAAAACGAACTCTAGCATCCTTCCGATTGTGCTTAGGGCGATACAATGTCACACGCCCCAAACAGCTTTAGTTCTATCTTGCTTAATCTTTTCTAACGATACAACCGGTTTTTGCTCCTCGGTTGCCACAAAATATTCCGCAGGCTTTTTCGCATGCTTACATCCGGTAAGCAGAAGTTGTCAGTACATCCGGATTAATTCAAATAAAGGTAGACTCGGACTTCGACCAATTTTACGGTACATCAGTCTCCATAAATGAGTCTCTATAAGGCCTCTTCTAAGATTCTTCCACATTCAAGCCTAATGTTTTATGATAAGTTTTCGGTGTGTCGCCCGTGCATTGTAGCCCGTCAATGGGGTTTGATAGATCAGTTTCTTCCCCTTTTCTATTACCTTTCTACAGCTAGTTGTGCGCTCTCGTACAAGTTCTTCGATGGTTGAAACGGATTTAAAAGGTGGTCACGCGTGGAATATTAAGTGCCCCTAGCTCAAAGCATATATTATGCCGGCGGGTGTCTCATTATTCAACACCCACCAATCGGTAAACACAGTAAAGCCGTTTCGCTGACCCAAATTCGAATACGTGATTCTCTAACAACAATCCTTCTGAAGAAGGCTGCGACCGCTCCGTCAGTGACGATACTGCAGTCCTTGCTCAGCCATCCATTTCTACAGGACTGCCGCTTTCCCGGTTATGTGCAAAACCAGCTTCAAATCACACGAGTCTTTCATTATAATTAAACCTTTTTCTACGTGCCAAAAATATCTTGAGTCCTCCCACAAATCCATAAAGTTTTCCGTTTGGCCTGTTTGTCGAAAAGTAACAGTTATAAAATACAATCAACCATAAGAACTCGTCCTGCTATCCCTTCCTCTAGCTGCAATGTGTGGCATTATTCATATTATTCCTAGTACATGAAGAAATTGGCTTGTCACAGCTTCCAGTCGTTGAATCTTAGATTATCGGTCAACGCCAGCCGCCCACCTTGTCGAAACTTCACAACCGATATTGTTTTCAAGAGCACAGCATCCAGAGTCTAGTTGAAGAATCCGCAGCCTCTTTACTGCACCTAGAGTTACCCACCTTTACTCTTGCAGCCGCACTCTCCTTAAGTTATCGTTTTCTCTTCTTCTTTTGGTTTTGCCGTTTTTTAAGTTCCCCTACCACTGGGAAATAATGCTCTCCCACATTTTTCCCCATATTTCGGCACCGTGTTCTTGCAAACGGGATATTTCGAACTATCGCTGTAACATTCATTTACATTATAGACAACTTGCTGCAGTCGCGAACTTCCTCACAAGATTGCCTATTTGAACTGGACTTTAGAGGCCATCGCGGACATTTGGAACCCAATAGTTTTATTTGCTTGCGACACATGGGAAGTCTTATCTGTCTTTAAGGTTATACAGCAGCGGGTCTCCACCTTAAAGCGTTTGTGCATCAGAAAGCTCTTGGCTTTTTTTGCCGGCAACGGTACCGTCACCAAACCGTATCAAAATTTCATTTTGGCTAACTTCAGGAGAATCACTGGCTTTCCCGTGGACATATTCGAAATACTATAAATAGCACTTTCCACTTTCTCCGTGACCACAAGTAAACCTTTTTTTTAAAACTTTAAAGGGCGATTGCGCAGATTGCTGCGGTGGCATGCTGTCTGTTCACCTTGTCCTGCGTGTTTGCTTATGTGCTAGGGTGAAGTTGACTTCCATGAATAAAGGTCAGTTATCACTTAATATCAAGATCAGGGATATCAAGGTACAACGAACATAAGTTAATTTAAACCTCTTAACTGCCAATAATATTAGATAACAAGAATTGCCGATAGTTATATGGGCAATTAAATTTACAGCCCTTCGTGTAACATTGTAGTAGAAGCAAAAACGAATCCAAAAGGCCATATTCCGCTGCAGCTGCCCGGGTATTAATGCAGCTGTATCCTTGAAAATTCTATAACTTGATTCCAGTACGTGATTATTAAAGCCAGGTATTCCAGTTGAAGTGACCCAGCGTTAAATCGAAGCAGAATCAAACTTATATCATAGCGCCTCATATTAGCAGTTGAAGTAGAACCATCCAAAGTAATCAATTTCAGTTCTGTGAGTTGATACAAAAGTCTTTAAACGGCTTAATCAAATAGACACGAACTCTTCCGGCTGCGTTGGCCCACCCGAGTTCGCCTATGTGGCTCACCATCCGAAACTCTTTCGCTTACCTAATTTGAAATTGCCAACCACCAACCCAGCAGACCGATATGTACGGATGTTGCGGTGGTGGCTTGATAACTAAGTGCCTGTAGTGTCATGTGTCGGTTTAGATCACACCAAAGATGTATATTCCTTGTATGCTTTAGATATGTATGCAAATATTTTATGTTGTATATGCTTTGTCGCTTGTTTTACTTAGCATTGCCACGGAGACGGTAAAGTCAAATACTCAAAGCCCGGATTTATAGGGGTAAAATGTCCGCTAATGTATTCGTATTAAACCGTTGATGACCTCGAATTTAGTCTACTATTTTTTCTATTAATATTATTGCTACTTTGTTTATCGTTACATTTATAATCGGAATTTCTTTCTTATCACTACTGTTATAATTTAGTTGATAGCAACAACAACAGTATACCAATATACCTTTAAATCAGATGATAACAGCATCTTACTTGTCGGATAAAGATTTAACAACCGCAGTTCGCAGTAATAGAAGCGGAATTCTCTGACCCCATTAACCGTGCATGAACACTGTATTGCCTCGTTGGCAGAGAAGGCAGAAAATCCCTGTGTTTATGCAGCAGAGTCTTGCTTGCCTAACTCGCAAACAACTTCTGCAAGGGTATAGTATTTCTAATAAGACAACTATGGCAGCTATTTATACTGGCAAAGCTTACAATTAGTGACATCTAAACACAATAATGCAAAGTAAATATATGGCTTGTAATTTAGGACATGTCAGCACTGAACAGGTCCAACAGAAGGCTCACTTACATCTTATAGTTTTTCTAAAGCCCTAGATAAGCTAGGTTAAACTGGTTCCTTTAGCATTACCGCAAGACTATATTAAATTGGTGTGTTAAGAATATTTTCGACTGGTATTATTATTGCATAGGCGTCTAACCTCCCACACGGGAGACCTTATATCTTCAAATTATCTGCAAGTACCAGATGAGGCATACGATAATTATTATTGCTCTACGTAACTATTTAATCAACAGATTATGTCGGTTTTTTGCTCTAGATGGCAATTTGTAAAAGTGCTTAATTTATTGTTACGGTAGATTCAATTTAGTTAAGCAGCTATTATCACTTGGACCAGACTATTCTTAATAACTTGGTGGTGACATTAGACATCTAGTGTAGAGGTTTTGTTTGAAGATTTTGTATGCTAATCAATGGTGGGCGCAGATAATATCTATTCTACTAGTCTATCCTAAGCCTGACTTTGCCCTGAGCCAAAATTTAATGTTGCTCCCAAGAGGTAAATGTATTTTTGCTTTTGGTCTAAACGAATCAAGCAAACGTTGTTGTTTAGTTAATAAATCCTTTTTCCTTAACCTATTTATATTTGTGCGCTTTGTGTACAGGTCTGCCCTTTCTTTGACTTGATTTTCAGATAAGTTATTGCTATAAAAAGGATTGTTTATTGTTTGGTTTGAATGGTATCTACATGTAAGATTTAACCATTGTTTAGTCCTTAACGAGAAATCTATGCAGGCGTAACATTGCATGGAATGTGAAAATTCTAAGCAACAGAACAAGGAATGCGTTAGTGGAATTTACCAAAACATTTGTTTTTAGTTTGATTTACCTTTTTGTAGAATAATGTTGACCCTTAGGGTTTTTTATGATATTATTTATCGCACATAATACAACATAAGTAGTACGAATTTTAGCCTTCTGAAGCTAACGAGGCTCCTTTTCTGTCACTAAGAAGAACAAGAAGGCCTCTACAGATCATCTTCAATTTTTCTCCTGGTTAACTCTTTTAGATCGAAGCAAACTGAAAGTACTTTTTGGCCCTACAGGTATATTATTTTTTCAGCACACCTATATCGACGATGTACGCGTACATGAATTTCGATTTATGCGATTCCAGAGACGGATCTTTTGAAGTTTTCTGATGCTATACATGATCACACACTCGTTTTTTTTTGTTTGTATGTTTTGAATATATATATATATATATAAAAGCTTTACCTTATCTAACAGACGGGAGAGTTTTCAGGAGTAAACCTTTTTTTGAGTCCTTTCCAATCCAGGAAGGCGCTTTCCTTAATATAATTGTGGTTAGTAAGGTACCTAGTTTAGACACATTTTGCACGTACGTGTAGAATGGTCTCTTTAGACGATTTTTAGACCTTTCTTGCAGTCTGTATTATAAAAGTATTATTTTTAGAACCTTCATGCTATTCAATACTTTATTTAACCTTGCTTTAATGTCATTGGATCGCTACACGCTTGAAATTAAGGTATAGGGTCTGTTTACTTTTTTTACTCTGGTGTATCAGATCTGCTTTTCGCTGCTTCCCTTCTATAACAACGATGTGACTCCTTTTATTTCACTTCTCTCCTCATGTCGTCGTCGAATGTTGCTTCTGCGCGTTCTCGACCCTTTTTCCAACCCATTCTTAGCATTTCGCCGCTCTTTCCCCCAACAACCCCTGGAAAAAAGGAAGTCCTCAAATGCACTCAGTGAGATGACACATCGATCTAGTCAGATGTCCAGGGCGCAGGTCTCACACGAGTTGGATAAGAGAATAGACTTTATTGTCACTCCGACCTTCGTCACCAAATTTACGCATACACTGCTCAGACTCGTTCGCATTCTCATAGGGAAGTCCAATGGTAGCAAAAAGTGAAGAAAAGCTTTATCGTAATCATTAAGATACTCACCTGTTCTATG